>JACEIK010000450.1:401753-412463 GCA_018107945.1 Datura stramonium | reverse complement strand
ATAACCTATTATTACTTGTTTCATATAAAATGTGCTATAATTTCTGGCAAATCTCTTAATTTTAATATTACATTTATTAATTAAAAAAATCTACTATCATTAGATTATTTACATGTTGCAAGTGAAACCCAGTAAAGTAATAAAATGAATGAAGTACCAAAAAAAAATCATACATTTCAACGACCTAATACTACTGTTTCATATAAAAAATGTTATAATTTTTCGTCAGATCTCTTGATCTTAGTATTACGTTTATTAATGAAAAATTATACTATCATTGATTATTTATTTTATATGTTGCCAATGAAACTCGATAAAAGTAATAATATGAATGAACTACTAAAAAAATCATACATTTCAACAACTTTTTACTACTTATTTCATATAAAATATGTTATAATTTTTCGTCATATTCCTTAATATTAATATTACGTCTATTAGTGAAGAACTCTACCATCCTAGATTATTTATTTTATATGTTTCTAATGAGATCAATAAAATAATCAGATTAATGAAGTAACGAAAAAATTATACATTTCAATAACCTAGTATAACTTATTTCATATAAAATATGCTATAATTTTCTATCTGATCCCTTGATCTTAATATTATATTTATTAATGAAAAATCCTACTATCGTCAATTATTTATTTTATATACTTTTAATGAGACTCAGTAAATTAGTAAAATGAATAAAGTATAGAAAAAATTTTACATTTCAACAACCTATTACTACTTATTTCATATAAAACATGCTATAATTTTTCATGAGATTCCTTGATCTTAATATTAAGTTTATTAATGCAAAATTCTACTATTATCAATTATTTATATCATATGTTGCCAATAAGACTCAATAAAGTAATAAGATGAATGAAGTACCCAAAAAGTCATACATTTCAACAATCTATTACTACTTGATTCATATAAAACTTGCTATAATTTTTTGTCAGATCCCTTGATCTTAATATTACGTTTATTAATGAAAAATCTTACTATCATTGATTGTTTATTTTATATGTTGCTATTGAGATTCAGTAAACTAATAAGATGAATAAAGTACCAAATAATTATACATTTTAATAACCTATCACTTGTTTTATATAAAACATGCTATCATTTACCGTCAAATCCCTTGATCTTAATATTACGCTTTTTAATGAAAAACCTACAATCATCAATTATTTTTATGTTATATGTTGTCAATGAGATTCACTAAAGTAATAAGATGAATGAAGGAAAAAAATCATACATTTCAAGAATCTATTATTGTTTGTTTCATATAAAACATGCTATAATTTTCTGTCAGGTCCCTTGATCTTAATCTTTCATTTATTAATGAAAAATCCTACTATCAACGATTATTGATTTATAAGTTGTCAATTAGACCCGGTAAAGTAATAAGATAAATGAAGTACCAAAAAATCATACTTTCAACAACCTATTATTACTTGTTTCATATAGAATATGCTATAATTTTTCACCAAATCCCTTAATGTTAATATTACATTTATTTGTTTATTAATAAAAATCAACTTCTATCATCCGATATTTATTTTACATGTTGTCAATGAGACCCAACAAATTACTAAGATAAATGAAGTACCAAAAATATCATACATTTCAACAACTTATTACTACTTATTTCATATAAAACATGCTATAATTTTTCGTTAAATTCTTTGATCTTAATATTACCTTTATTAATGAAAGAGTTCTATTATTATCAATTGTTTATTTTATATGTTGCCAATGAAATTGGTAAAGTAATAAGATAAATGAAGTACCAAAAATTTTATACATTTCAAACAGCCTATTACTACTCATTTTCATATAAGCATATTATAATTTTTCATCAGATCCTTTGATCGTAATATTACATTTATTAGTGAAAATTTCTACTATCATCAATTATTTATTTTATATGTTGCCAATGAGACCTAGTAAAGTAATAAGATGAATAAAGTATCAAAAAGAATAATACATTTCAACAATCTATTACTACTTGTTTCATATAAATTATGCTATAATTTTTAGTCAAACCCTGATTAATCTTAATATTCGTTTATTTATGAAAAATACTACTTTCATCAATTATTTATTTTTATATGTCTCCTAATGAGATTCAGTAAAATAATAAGATGAATGAAGTATCAAAAAGATCATAAATTTCAAAAACTTATTACTGCTTGTTTCATATAAAACATGCTATAATTTTTCATGAGATTTCTTGATCTTAATATTGTGTTTATTAATGAAAAATCCTACTATCATTAAATATTTATTTTATATGTTGCCAATAAGACCTAATAAAGTAATAAGATGAATGAAGTGGCAAAAAAAAATCATACATTTCAACAATCTATTACTACTTGCTTAGTAATAAACAATTTTGATATCATCTGTTATTTATTTTGTATGTTGCCAATGAGACCTAGTAAATTAGTAAAATGAATGAAGTATTAAAAAAATCATACATTTCAACAACTTATTACTGCTTGTTTCATATAAAATATGCTATAATTTTTCATTAAATCCGTTAATCTTAATATTACGTTTATTAATTGAAAAACCTACTTTTATCGATTATATTTTATATGTTGCCAATGAGACCCAATAAAGTAATAAGACGAATGAAGTACCAAAAAAATCGTACATTTCAAATTACTACTTGTTTCATATAAAATTTGCTATAATTTTCCGTCTGATCCCTTGATCTTAATATTACGTTTATTAATGAAAAACCTAACTATCATCAATTATTTATTTTATATTTCGCCGATGAGACCCGGTAAAATAATAAGATGAATGAAGTACCAAAATAATCATACATTTTGACAATCTATTACTTCTTGTTTCATATAAAATATGCTATAATTTTCCGTCAAATCCCTTAATCTTAATTTTCTCGGTGTATGTTTCATTTTGGCTATTTGCTTGGTGTGTCATGAAAAGAATTTTTGTTATTAATATTAATATCCCTCTTGAAAGTGCTACATAGAAATGTCCATGGGAGAAAATAATTTATTTCACCCTAAAAGATCTTTGTTGTTTGCAAAATTTTGGTACTCCAAACTTTCATATGTGTGCTTTAAATGTGAAAAGAAGTAATATTAATTCCTTTTTCTCATACATAAACTTTCAAACATAAAAAAATGTATCAATAAATTCATCTATAATAATGTTGAATAAAGATTGAACCATCCTCACTTGAATATGATGTCTACATTTCACAATAACAACAACAAGAAAGTTGAAATAGTATTCGAGAGCTTTACAAAACTTTAAGGCAAAAAAAAATAACAAATTAGTTCACGGCATGACAAGTTATGGATCTCACAATGATAGAAAATTAGTTTGCAAGACAATTATTCCTGATCCGATCCTTCTACCTTGTGAGGACATCCAAAATAATCATATAGGCCATTACATCTGCAAATTACTTACCTCTACAAAAGGGTAAAGCAATTTCACCCGAAATATTCTTCATTCTTGAGGTGGAATCTGAAATTTTTGGTTGACAAAAAGCGGAAGGGATCTCAACTATCCCATCCTACATCTTTCAATGGTCACAAGAATGGCTAAAGTTATAATATGATGGACTAAAACTTGATGTCCATCATTCAACAATATTTATCATGATGAAAGGTGAGAATACCTTGTACAATATTATTGCAAAAGAGCATAAGAAAAGTATATTTAATTTTGAAAAAGGAAGTAATCAAAGCATTTTGTGTTTTAAGAAGTGTAATATAATTTGTGGCATGACATCGATGTTTTTTCAAAATCAAAAGAACAATGCAAATGTTATTTCTTTACTGGCAATTTTAACTTTTTTTATGAAATCATCTACATAAGCATAATATCCGAATAAAAGAAAACTAAGTTGTGAACATGCTTCTCATATGAAAGACAGAATAAAAGAATGTAGAAGACAAAACTTTACATACTTGATAAGTTTACAGCTGTGCCCCTTTTTTTTTTGTTTTTTAAAAATATTTCATCAAATGGTGAAGATTAAATATATTCTTAATGTCTATTCATATAAGATGATTAATTTATGATAAAAATTTAACATATCAGATAATTATGATATTTCATCATTAGTTAAATTTTAACTAAAGAAAACCAAAAAATTTTATAATCGGGGAAAGCAAAAGTCATAAGTTGTTATAATTTCTTTTTCTAGTAACTGTTAACTAATACAACAATTATTTAGAATTTAATAATTAATTAAATCTCGTTCACCTTATTAATATTTTAATTATTTATAAGCCATTCACAAATTTATAAAGTTTTGTAACATAAGAGATGAGTATTCTTTTTAAGTAAATATTTATTATAGAAATTATTTAGTATTTAATTAAGTTTAACTAAATAAGACTCTCACCTTTAATATTCATTATTATTTTGACTGTTCAACATGAAAGGTATTTTCATAAATCAACTTTCGAATATGGGGCTTACTAATTTTCATATAAAATATATGATGATGTGATTTTTGAATATTATTATTATTATCTAATTATTATTATTATTATTATTAGTAGTAGTAGTAGTAGTATAAAATATGATGACAATTTTAGGATATTATTATTATTATTATTGAAATATGAATATTTTATAAGAATATTTTTGTAAATTAACTTTAACTTGGAACCTCCCACTTATAATATAATATATGACATATATGATATATGATATATGATGTAAAACATGTTATTAATATATGGATTGATCATATTTTGAAATCTGTATAGAAGTCCAAAGAAGCAAAAAGTCAAAAGGCAAGAGATGGAGAATATAAAATAAATATCAATACTAATAAGATATACTAATTTTTTAATAAATTAATTTTCACATAATTATAAATTTTAGAAAATTAAAAAATGATATCATAAAATATTTTTAAAACAAAAAAAAAACCATAAAATTAAAAATTCTAAAATAAATTTTAGAAGACCATCTCTTTGCAATTAGATATTTTACAAGTTTAGAATATAACGATGGGAACAAAAGTACACCTTTTTAAATTTGAATTCATTAATTAAAAAGAGAATTAATAATAAACCAACATGTTTGTAAATATTGAAATATACTTTAATCAAGTATATGTTAAATTTATTGACATATCTATAACTTTAAATAAGAAAATAAAGAAATTGAGAATGAAAGCATAGGATTAGCAAATAGTCTAATTTCCTTATATATATATAGTGTTTATTCTTTAATTATAATTATCCATGTTATTTGCTTTCTTCATTAATTGTTCTTTTAATTATTATTATTTTACATACTTAATTTAGAGGCATCACTACATACACACCACCCTCCTGCCCAGGACCTTTAATAGGCCGCCTTGGAAGCTTTGAGATTAGTATAATAGAAGATGGTACCTTACAAAAGGGACCCCTTTGTTAAGTATAATGCCAAACTACTCTTTCCTCCATTTCTCTATTCACATTCTCCATTAACAAATACCCCATTCTCACTCCCAACAATCAATCATATACCTTTTCTAAGCTTTCTTGAAATTCTCTTTTCTCTCTTTTTTTCCCCTTTCAATCGACTGCTTCTTTACCCACCTAATCTACTACTCTTAGCTTGCCGACAGACAAAGGGAAATAAAGAATACAATTGCCATAAACACCATTTCCGATTTACTGTTTTCTCAATCACTTTTCTTTATCCATTTTGATCTTAATCTTCAAACTGCTTTCACAGATTCTCTCCGTGTCTTTGTTCATATTCTTTTATTTTCTGGTAATCTTTCTTACTTCTGCTTTACTTGTCTTTTACGGAAATGTTTTCTGGGTTTCTTCTAGATTTTGTTTGTTGGATTTGTTGAATGGTATTAGTCTGATTTTTCCGACTTGGATTTTGGGTGTTTAGTGTAGTATTCTTATTTTACCAAGAAGAATATGGTTTGCAGAAGTTAAGCTGGCCTATCTGGAACTTTAGGACCAGTTAGACAGTAGATGCATTTTCAGTTAAATTAGCTTAGCTTTTGCAGAAGTTTACTTGGACGATTAGGACATTTACTATCACCTGCTTCACCTTGGTGAACATAGAATTTATATAGTGGCGCCATTGTTGTTTTTATGGCGTTGTATTGTTTTTGCTTTTTTATTTTCTTTTCCTGTCTAAAGAATGCACTAACTTTTAAGTTTGTTATTGGATGACTTTTAGTTCCGATCGGATCTTTTCATCAAGATCCCTAGTTCGTGCAATTGGTGAGAGGACTAGTTTTGATTTGCTCTAAATGCAATTGTATTGGAGTGAAATTGTCTTTAATTAGTTCATTGTTGGTCATAGCAGGTTTGAGGGGCTCAGTGAGTGTGCGCTACATCATATCTTGCTAGGGGAGGAATTAACTTTGTTGCCAAGATCTGATATGACCAATGCATAATCCTGTAGAGAAATAGGGTAAACCTTGTTTGTTATTTCGAAAGAGTGATTACCTTGTGTAGAAGCTCTTGCAAATGTTTGCAACTAATGAGTGAGATTCTGTTGATAGCTCCAGCTTTATTGTGACCCAATTTATGGCCTTAAGTCATCCTTGCATATGAGTAAGAGGACTAGACTCTTCCCATTGGTGGCCAAGCTATTCTGGATAGAGCTATCAAGTCAATAGTGGTACCATATGTAGGATGTGTTTTCATTGATATTTGATTTCGAATATCAAATATTAAACATCTCTTAGAGTTGAACTTATCCATTCATTTTAAAGTAACTACCTAGCTTGAGTTTTAATTAACGGAGACTTGCGTGCTAGCGTGCACACTGGTAAAAACATCTATATTTTGTGTAATCTCCTTCTGGTGAAAAATTAAATTTCTCTGTTTGCATCAATCTCTTATATTGACGAGGAACATCATTAGCTAGTAATGTTGTTTGATCTGGAGGCTGGTATTGAGAAGACCAAATAGGTTATTCAATGAAAATGGTAGCAAATGCTCCTTTGATGTTAATGTGGTCTTCATGGGTGAAATATGCTAGGCAGGTTATTCAATGGTTGGATAACTAGTAGTATGAATTCTGGATGTTTATTTAAGCTGTATGTTCATTAGGCTTTTAATTCAAACCGCCCCTTCCTACCTCTCCTTTTTCTTGAATAATTGTTAAAAATGAAATTTTATGTGTTGTACCTTGTACATGGATCCATACCTCTAGTTCTGGTGGAGCCCTCTGTGTATAGAGTTTCAACTTAAGCAAGTAAAACCAATTTGTAGTATAAGCAATTACTGGTGTCTGGCATCAGGTCCAATAGTATTGTTTGCTCCTCGTGATGGTATTTTATCTCGTAAATCTAAATATTCTGTTAAGGTGTTGGTTAAAAGCTCGTGAATGTTTAGAACTGGCAGCTGCATTCATTGCGAATCTGTCCAAGCAATTTTATTTCATATATTTTATTGGGTATGTTCACATGTGACACTAGTATCAGGCGATGCTCTTGCTCAATGCCTTCATCAATAAAATATTACATACTTGTCAAAAAAAAAATTAAAAAAAAAATGCATACTTAAGAAAAAGGTCAGCATATACTTTTGATAGTTGCAGTTTCCTCTTTCAACTCTCTGTTTTGCTCACTGTCCCATTACTATCGTTTTCTTTTTCTAATCTTAGATCATTGAAAGTGGATCCTGAGGATTGTCTTCTTTCTCTTTCTTCTGTTACTGTTTAATTAATTTTATGTTATTTCCTTTTCTGGCATTACATAGGAGAGTCTCCTTTTGTTAATTGCAGGATTTAGGCCTTCAATTTCAACTTTTCAGTTTGTCTTCCTCCTGCTATTATATATGGGCTGAGGTGTTTGTTTCATGGGAGCTGCAGAGGATGATGAACCACCATCAAAACGTGTGAAGGTATCGTCCGGAAAATTGGTACATATTTCAAACGGGACATTTGTTAGAGATCCTGCTAGTTGTTCATTGAGTGACTCGATGGCTCGACCCCTGGCTCTTCAAGGGGGCGATGAGTTTGTTGGTACAAAAGGGGTTGTTAAGAAAGTTGAATTTGTTCGAATTATAACCGAGGCATTATATTCTCTTGGTTATATAAAGACGGGGGCCTGTCTAGAGGAAGAGTCAGGGATACCCTTGCACTCCTCTGTCATAAATTTGTTTATGCAGCAAATTCTTGATGGTAAATGGGATGAAAGTTTAAACACATTGCGAAAGATTGGTCTGGTGGATGAAAAAATTGTGAAGTTGGCATCTTTTGTGATATTGGAGCAGAAGTTTTTTGAACTGTTGGACAAAGAAAAAGTCATGGATGCCTTGAAGACACTGAGAGGCGAGATCTCACCTCTTTGCATAAACAATGATAGAGTCCATCAGCTTTCCTCGTGCATTATATCACCTTCTCAGCAGGTTCTTGCTGGGGTATCTGGTCAAGGTCTAGTGAGAGTAAAGTCACGTACAAAGCTACTAGAGGAACTGCAAAGATTGCTTCCCCCAACAGTTATGATTCCAGAAAAGAGATTGGTACATCTTGTTGAACAGGCTCTTGACTTGCAACTAGATGCTTGTAGATTTCACAACTCTGTGGTAGGTGAAATGTCACTGCTCACTGATCATCAGTGCGGAAGGGATCATATTCCATCTTTAACAGTGCAGGTTAGATCACATTAATAATTGGGTGTTTTTTCATCTACAAGCGTTTTGATTCTGCTCTTGATTGTATGACATGTTCAAGAGAAACTTTATTTTGTGCCTCACACAACAAACACAAGTTCTGTGAGTCATTGATTCACAAAGTGGATCCAAATCTTACACTTTTGGACCACAAACTTTGGGTCCACCAATTTGTGAAATAAAAAGAAGTCAGTTGTGTGCAGCACAAGGTAATCTCTTTCCATGTTCCATGCATCTTGCTATCACGGAATAGTTTGTCCTGTGTTTACAGGAGTCGATATTTAATGGTGGTAAATGAATATGATGAAAAGTATTGGTCAAGTTTATTCGCTTGCGCTCTAAACATTGTCGTTGTTGTTAGAAGTGTTGCCACTTCTATTTTGGTCATTGTCTGAATAACATATGTTAGTGTTAGGATGAAAAGCATTTATTGAATTCATGCTTTGTTTCATTTAATTCTTTGTGGTTGAAGATTTTGTCAATTTTTGCATATGCTCTTTTAAAAGGCTTGTTTTGATTTTTGAAGTTGTAACGATAATAAACAAAGCTCGTCTTTAAGCTGTATTTGGACTGGACGGGATTTACATGGATTATTAAATTGTTGTAAGACATGGGGTTAGAACATTTAAATTGTTACATCAGCAACAACAACATACCCAGTTGAAAACATATAAAATCAGGTATAAAAGAAAATAAGAAGCCATGTTGAAAATAATAGAGAAAAGAACAGTAGCAACAACAAATAATATGATCATTGAAGCAAAGGAAACAACTGGTAACAATAAAATTGTTACATCTAAGAATTAAAAAATAATTACAAGGCTTTATCTTTTCCGGGTAAAAGGCAATCCGGTACATTAAGCTCCCTATATGTGCGCGGTGCGCAAAAGGGCCAGACTACCTTGCACCCTTACCTCACATTGGATGTTGTTTTCACAGCTTGAACCAATAACCTCCTGGTCACACAGAAACAATTCTTACCATTATGCTCCCCTTCTAGAAGAATATTTATTTTATTGCTCTATAAGGAAAACTTCATCAAAAAAGAATGTTTATTAATAAATGCAACAAGTTAGTGCCCGTACACCAAAAGAAACTATTTAATGTATCTATATATTGAAGTACATATACAAACTCTCTAGTAGACTAGAAGCTTATAATATTTCGTTCAGCAAATAACAAATGAATAATAGAGATTTGACTCTCCAGCTTTACATGCCATGGATCTCCAAAATGTCAGCTCCTTTTCAGTAGTTATCGACAGTGGAACTCTATCTAAAAGCATAATCACTGCAGTCCTGTCCATGAGCATATTAATATGGGGAACACATGCAGTTCTATCATAGCAAACTTTCTAATGAATGCAACTTTTATTTACTAATCAGGAAAAAAAATGAATGCATTTTGTTTTCTTATGTCTTAGAAAGAAACTGGAGTGGGTGAGAACCATGAGGTCTTAGGTTCAAAACTCAGCAGAGACAAAAAACACTAGGTGATTTCTTTCTATCTGTTCTAGCCTTGATGGATAGAGTTACCTGGTATCTATTGTTGGTGGGAGGTGGCAGGTATCCCGTGTATTTAGTTAAAGTGTGCGCAAGTTGGCCCGGACACCACAGTTATCCAAAAAAAAAAGATACTGGAGTTAATAGGTAAGCACTATTGGTTTCTGGGGAGCGTTGTGATCTTCAGGTCCTTACTGAGCTGGTTTCCACCATTTTATGAGGCTTGGTAACAACGATATGAATTTTTTTATGGATTGTTTCCAAACTTTTGAATCAATGAAAAGTCGGTACCTGTAGGCACAGCATCTCATTTTTTGTTCTATTGAGAGATTGGGCTTCTTTTCTCTTGTTATATCTTGTGTGTAAACAAGTATGCCCTTTTTATTCTCTACTTTTTGGCTTTGTTTGGGTCTGAAGCGTAACTTTTGTTTATTGTTCATGTCGTTTTAATCATATGCAAGTTGACCTTTTATTTGGGATGTTTAACCAGGCGATGTGGTTGGATCCACTGTGATTTAAGTGAAAGCAGCAAGAATTGTCCCTGGGATGGGGTGAGGTGGTGGATTTGGGGG
>JACEIK010000450.1:356062-382245 GCA_018107945.1 Datura stramonium | reverse complement strand
CATTCAGATGTTGAAAAATGAAGTCTTAATCAGTCAGTGTTAAGATCTAGAGACAACATCTTAATAGTTTAGGTATGCATTTAGATTCAAACATCTTAATCTTAATAAAAACAAATGAGACCTTAGCCTTGTGTCAATTAGTCATTTTGCTAGAGCTTCAAATTATTACTATTGAAGATTAATTATATGTAATTCTGAGTCAGCACAATTAGTTAGGCTTGTTAGTTAAGCTTAGTCAATTAATGGCCCACTCAAGCAATTAGGTAGGATATGAGTTGTCAATTATCTAGAGTCGGTTGGGGGTAGGTATTTTTATATTTCATCTTTGTGTATATAAATAGAACAATACACTTAATGAAGATTCTGAGCTTTATTCCCCAAATTCCAATTCTCTTTTCCACTTTATGCCTGCAAGCTCCAATGGCTTAAGCCAGAACAACATTTACCATTGAAGCTCTACTTGTTCTCAATATAGTGTCAGAGTGAAGGCTTTGATTCCGGAGCCTGTTTTCTAGCTTCACAAGCTTAGCTCTATTCAGTTTTTATTTCACAATCGAAGGTTGTTCTCACACAGATCTCAGATCGGAACTTAGATTTTCACATACAAAGCTGAATCGCTATGGCTAATGATGATCAAAACACAATTTCGCAACATACCGAGGCAACAATAAATTTAAGTAGCCCTTTCTATATTCATCCATTCGCTAGTCCTATTGAAATCTTAGTTCATATCCCCTTTGATGGGATAGGGTGTCGCGCACGGAAAAGAAGCGCTTTAAGGTCACTTTCAGTAAAGAACAAATTAGGTTTTATCACCGGAGAATGTAAGAGGCCAAATGTGCAGTCTAATAAACTCCAGCAATGGAAGACATATGATGATATGGTCACTTCCTGGATTCTAAATTCCCTCACGAGAGAGATCGCTGACAATGTCGAGTACGTGACTGACTCAACAGAACTTTGGTAGGAATTGGAGGATAGATACTGTCACACCCAAAACCTGGGGAGACGTGACTGACACCTGGTGCCACCCCTAATATAAGCATACACGACGCCGAAAAATAAAACAAAGGCCAGAGCCAATGAGGTTCAACAACATAAAAACTATAAAATCAGAATAAGACGATAGACTATAGCGGAAGCTAGCTCAACTGGCCAACCAAAAAGTAAATACAATAGGCCGTCAAAGCCACGAAATGGAAGATAATATATACAATAAGGCCCACCCAGCCTACAACAATGACACTACACCCACAGCAAATGTCTACGAGCCTCTAAAAATATAATAAAAATCAATTGTTAGGGACAGGGTCCTGAACTACCCATAACTCAACCTCTAGCAACTCTAAAAGACCTGGAACACACCGACTCAACTAGAACTCCACTCAGCTACCAAGAACTTGATCTACCAGCCCACCATCACCTGTAGGTATGGATATAGTGCCCCGATTAGGGCGTCAGTACAATAATGTACCGAGCATGAAAGGCAGAAACAACTGAAAGACTCAGATTACAGATCAACAGATATACCAGATATCACAAAAGGAGAAGTCAACTTTAAGTAAACACATAGAACCTACCTTTCCCCCATAAGCCTGGAAAGTACAAGAAAATATACAAACAGAACCTACCTGGCCCCCATAAGCCCGACAAGTCCAAAATTAAATAACAATACAACGGCACCTAGCCGACCTAGCTCACCTTTCATCGCCTCTAGACCTCTCAATGGCCTCAGCTAGCACTAGCCAATATCTAGCATCCACTACTATCAGATATTATATAACACAAAAAACAACCACAGTGTAATGCCAAGAAAATCAAGTGTAAACACCAATTAATCAACATTACAATCAAGCACTGGCGGACTCTCTCTCGGTTGCGCACAGTTAGTGGAGATCAATCCATCTAGGAGAACAAATCGCGATCCCAGGAAGGCTCAGACATGACAGACCACTCTCGTATTATGTCTCAACTCGACACTACAGAGGACGTCATTATCAACCTCATAGGTCATTTCACTCCTTAGGCTCAAACCCTCAGCCGGAACGTGCATCGGGTAATCACAAGCCACAAGGCACCTCGAGCTCGATCCCTAGCTGGAACAACTCTCGTGCATCGGGTATCCCAAAGCCACAAGGCCTCAACACACACACAAAAAATCAATAAAAATAATAATACATACTCAAACAGCCCACAATCGGCTCTCAAACCCCACAATCCGATTATTATAACACAATATTATTCTTTCACGTCTAGCCGTCCACCGACGAGCCACTAACTACCATCCTAACTAGTCTATCATCAAGCTTTAAAAATATCCCACACGTCATTCTACTTACCACTAACATTAAGGGACACGGCCAAATCAGCCCAGGTGTCACCACGACCATCACGCGCCATCGACACGATCGCCGATTCAAATATAATAAAAGATCATCGCAAACATCAACCTTAACCACTCTAATACCTCATTCATTTGGCAATATAAACACCTAATCTCATTCACTCAAACAGACCACACCTTGCTGCAAGAACCACACGCCTCACACACGGCCTCTCGACACGAGCCTAACAATTTGCCATCACTATGATTCTTCGTACTCAAGCCCGAGCCACCAACCAAACCAGGACCTTATACACACCTTTATCACCATATAAACAGTAGCACAAGAGTCAATTAATTATATAAAACAAAGCATCACAAAACAGCCAACACACACGTCAATACCGATGACAACGGCTACGGAGTTCATACCGACAAAAGGAAGGACAAGCCTAACATACCTTAGCTTCAAGCCTAGCCAAACTTGAGCCTTAAACACCACGAACCTACTACCTAAAGGCAGTCAAAGATTCTTCCAAAACACAGCCAACACAACTCAACAACAAAAACAAGACAAATGAAGCTTACCAACAAGATTCATAGGAATTCGATGGTAGAAACTCCAAGACAACAACATACCGGCGATAACACACCTACAACTAACCTAGATAACCAAGGAAACTACAAAAGAAATCTTACCAAATAGCAGCTTCACGAAACAGCCACCACAACACCGGAGAAAGGCACCAAAACGCAAGCTACACGTGATTCTCGGCTTTCCCGACATCAAAACCATGTTAAACCATGGATTCTAGCCCCAAAACCATCAAGAGCACCTTCGAACACCTCTAGGGAGAGTTCTGGTCGAGGAAATTTCCAGAAATGAGAATCGGAAGTGAAATAACCGACCAAATGAACTTAAACAGTCCTCCACCGCCTTAGACGTTTGTGACGTGCCTGCTTGCGTGGTCTAGCAAAAACGCGAATATCTCTCTACTCCGAAGTCGTATTGGTGAACGGTTTGATGCGATGGAAACTAGATTCATATACCTTTAATTTAATAGGTCGCACACCCAATAACTCATTATAAATAGGGATATAAGATTCGAGACATTTGACCTAAATTTTAGGAAATCTCAAGAAAGAAAATTTTGTGATAACTTTTTCCGAATTTTGTTCTACAACTTGATCGATGTCCAATCTTAAAAACAATCATAGAATGACTCAAATACCTCATAACACTTCCTTCTTATCCTATTAAGTACTCTTAGTCCTATCTCGAAAGCAGAATTTTGTCGCTCAAATTATCCGGGGTGTTACATCTCTTTCTCCCCTTAGAAACATTCGTCCTCGAATATTGGACGACACGCACGACTCTAACTCAAGGACTGACATAGCACGACATCGCACAACATAGCCTCACATGAAAAGCCTACCACAAACAACTCCAAACAACAAAACCTTACACCTTGCCGAGGCGTGACACAACTATAACCATAATCAAAATAAGAATCTTACCTGCCGGCTGCCGCCATGTCTAGCCAATGGCCGGCTATAATTCATCAAGTTACAAGCATCCCTACAAGAGTCAGCAAACATGAGCCTGGACCCGACTCCTATGACATATGACTTCTCACACGATTTCAATCAAGAAAGAATGGTAATAATCCTAAATGACATGTATCCTCCTGTTTATAAGTACACTACACAATGCATACATAAACAAGACTCTACTAGATATGGCTCATAGACTCCCTAGGACGAACTTGACTCTGATACCAAAGTTGTCACACCCCAAACCCGGGGAGTCGTGATTGGCACCTGGTGCCACCCTTGATATGAGCATACACGACGCCCAAAAAATAAAACAAATGCCAGAACCGATGAGATTCAACAACACAACAACTATAAAATCAGAATAAGACAATAGACTATAGCAGAAGCTAGCTCACCTGCCAACCAAAAGTAAATACAATAGGTTGTCAAGGCCGCGAAATGGAAGACAATCTATACAATAAGGCCCACCCAGCTTACAACAATGACACTACACCCACAAAAAATGTCTACGAGCCTCTAAGAATATAATAAAAATCAATTGTTCGAGATAGGGCCCTGAACTACCCATAACTCAACCTCTAGAAAGTCCAAAAGACCTGGAGCACACCGACTCAGCTGAAACTCCACTCAGCAACCAAGAACTCAATCTACCATCCCACCATCACCTGCAGACATGAATGCAACACCTCGACTAGGGTGTCAGTACAATAATGTACCGAGCATGAAAGGTAGAAACAACTGAAAGATTCAGATTATAGATCAATAGATATACCAGATATCACAAAAATAGAACCTACCGGGCCTCCATAATCTTGGCAAGTACAAGAAAACATAAAAACAGAACATACCTGGCCCCCATAAACCCGACAAGTTCAAACGTAAATAACAACATAGCGGCACCGAGCCTACCCAACTCACCTTTCATCGCCTCTAGACTTCTCAATGGCCTCAGCTAACACTAGCCAACATCTAGCATCCACTGCTATCAGATATTATATAACACAAACAACAACCACAGTGTAATGCCAAGCAAATCAAGAGTAAACACCAATTAATCAATATTATTAATCAAGCAGTGTCGGACTCTCTCTGGGTTGCACACAGTTACTGAAGCTAAATCCATCTGGGAGAACAAATCGCGATCCTAGAAAATCTCAGACATGTCGGACCACTCTCGAATCATGTCTCAATTACGGAGGACAATATTCTCAACCTCGTAAGTCATTTCACTCCTTAGGCTCAAACCCTCAGCCGGAACATGCATCGGGTATTCACAAGTCACAAGGCACCTCGGGCTCGATCCCTAGCCGGAACAACTCTCGTGCATTGGGTATCCCCAACCCACAAGGCCTCAACAAAACACACACACAATCAACAAAAATAATAATACATGCTCAAACAGTCCACAATCGGCTCTCAAACTCCACAACTTGACTATTACAACACAATACTATTCTTTCATGTCTAGCCGCCCACTGACGAGCCACTAACCAAGCTAAGGATTATCATCCAAATAAGTCTATTCTCAAGATTTAAAAACAGACCACATGCCACTCTACTTACCACTAACATTATGGGACACGGCTAAATCAGCCCAAGTGTCACCATGACCGTCACGTGCCATCAACACGATTGCCGATTAAAATATAACAAAAGATCATCGCAACTGTCGAACTTAACCACTATAATCCCTCATTCACTTGTCAATATAATAAACTAATCTCATTCACTCAAACAGCCCACACCTTGCTACAAGAACCACACGCCTCACATACGGCCTCTCGACACGAGCCTAATAATTTGCCATGACTACGATTCTCCGCACTCAAGCTCGAGCCACCAACCAAACCAGAACCTTATACACACCTTTATCACCATATAAAAATTAGCACAAGATTCAATTAATAATATAACATAAATCATCACAAAACAGCCAGCACACACGTCAATAATGATGACAACAACTATGGAATTCATGCCGACAAAGGGAGGGACAAGCCTAACATACCTTACTTTTAAGCCTAGCCGAACTTGAGCCATCAACACCATGAAGTACTGCCTAAAGGCAGTCCAAGATTCTGCCAAAATACCGTCAACAAAACTCAACAACAAAACAAGACAAATAAAGCTTACCCGAAAAGATTCATAGAAATTCGACGGTACAAACTCCGAGACAACAACCTACTGGATTTAACACACCTATAAATAACCTAGATAACCAAGGAAACTACAAAATAAAGCTTACCAAATAGAAGCTTCACGAAACAGCCACCACAACACCGGAGAAAGGCACCAAAACGCAAGCTACACGCGATTCCCGACTTTCCCGACATCAAAACCATGTTAAACCATGGCTTCTAGCCCCAAAATCATTAAGAACACCTTATAAAACCTCTAGGGAGAGTTCTGGTTGAGGAAATTTCCAGAAATGAGAATTGGAAGTGAAATAACCGACCAAATAGACTTAAATAGTCCTCCACCACCTTAGATTTTGTGTCGTGCCTGCTTGCGCGGTCTCGCGAAAACACGAATATATCTCTATTCCGAAGTCGTATTGGTGAACAGTTTGATGCGATGGAAACTAGATTCATAGACCTTTAATTTAATAAATCGCACACCCCTGAACGCATTATAAATTGGGAGAAAATCTTTGAGAAATTTGACCTAAATTTCAGGAAATCTCAAGAAGAAAAATTTTGCGATAACTTTTTTCGAATTTTGTTCTAATACTTGATCAACGTCCAATCTTAAATAAGACCATAGAATGACTCAAATACCTCATGAAACTTTTTTCTTATCCTATTAAGTACTCTTAGTCGTATCTCGAAAGCATGATTTTATCGCTCAAATTATCTGAGGTGTTACATCTCCTCCCCCCAGATTCGTCCTTGAATGTTGGACGACACACACGACTCTAACTCAAGGACTGACACAGCATGACATCGCACGAAATAGCCTCACATGAAAAACCTACCACAAACAACTCCAAACAACAAAACCTTGCACCATGCCGAGGCGCAACACAATTGTAACCATAATCAAAATAAGAATCTTACCTGCTGCCATGTCTATAAACTGTCTGACTATAATTCATCAAGTTACAAGCATCCCTGCAAGAGTCAGCAAATGTGAGTCTGGACCCGACTCCTATGACATATGACTTCTCGCACGATTTTGATCTAGAAAGAAGGGTAACAATCTTAAATGTCGTGTAGCCTCCTGTTTATAAGTACACTGCTCAATGCACACATAAACAAGACTCTACTAGACACAACTCATAGACTCCCTAGGACAAACCTGGCTCTGATACCAAGTTTTTCACGCCCCAAACCCGGGGAGGCGTGACTAGCACTTGGTGCCATCCCTGATACGAGCATACACGACGTCCAAAAATAAAACAAAGGACAGAACTGATGAGGTTCAATAACACAACAACTATAATTTGAGCGATCGACTATAGAGGAAGCAAGCTGGCCTTGCCAACGAAAAATAAATACAATAGGCCGTCAAGACCACGAAATGGAAGACAATATATACAATAAGACCCACCCGGCCTAAAACAATGACACTACACCCACAACAAATGTCTACCAGCCTCTAAAAATATAATAAAAATCAATTGTCCGAAAAGGGCCCTAAACTACCCATAACTCAACCTATGGCAACTCCGAAAGACCTGGAACACACCGACTTAGCTGGAACTCCACTCAGAAACCAAGAACTCGATCTACCAGCCCACCATCACCTGCAGGCATGAATACAGTGCCCCGACTGGGAAATCAGTATAATGTACCGAACATGAAAGGCATAAACAACTGGAAGACTCAGATTAGAGATCAACAGATATACCAGATATCACAAAAGGAGAAGTCAACTTAAGTAAACACATAGAACTTACCTGGCCCCCAAAAGACTGGAAAGTACAAGCAAACATACAAACAACACCTACCTAGCCCCCATAAGCCCAACAAGTCCAAAAGTAAATAAAAACACAACAGCACCTAGCTGACCGAGCTCACCTTTCATCGCCTCTAGACCTCTCAATGGCCTCAACTAACACCAGCCAACATCTAGCATCCACTACTATCAGATATTATAAAACACAAACAACAACCACAGTGTAATGAAAAGGAAATAAGGAGTAAAAATCAATTAATCAACATCATCAATCAAGCACTGCCGGACTCTCTCTTAACTGCGCACAGTTAGCGGAGCTCAATCCATCTGGGAGAACAAATCACGATCCCAAGAAGGCTCAGACATGTCGAACCACTTTCGAATCATGTCTCAACTCAACACTACGGAGGATAACATTCTTAACCTCGTAGGTCATTTCACTCCTTAGGCTCAAACCCTCAGTCGGAAACACTCTCGTACATCAGGTATCCACAAGCCACAACGCACTTCGGGCTTGATCCCTAGCTGGAACAACTCTCGTGCATCGGGTATCATCAAGCCACAAGGCCTCAAAAAAACACACACACAATCAACAACAATAATAATACATGCTCAAACAGCCCACAATCGGCTCTAAAACCCCACAACCCAATTATTACAATACAATACTATTATTTCACGTCTAGCCTTCCATCGACGAGCCACTAACCAGGCTAAGGATTACCATCCTAACCAGTCTATCCTCAAGCTTTACAAATAGCCCACATGCCACTCTACTTACCACTAACATTAAGGGACACGGCCAAATCAGCCCAGGTGTCACCACGGCCGTCACGTGCCATCGACACAATTGCCAATTCAAATATAACAAAAGATCATCGCAACCATCAACCTTAACCACTCTAATACCTCATTCACTTGTCAATATAATCACCTAATATCATTCACTCAAACATCCCACACCTTGCTACAAGAACCACACGCCTCACACATAGCCTCTCGACATGAGCTAAATAATTTTCTTGACTACGATTCTCCATACTCAAGCCTGAGCCACCAACCAAACCAGAACCTTAAACACACCTTTATCACCATATAAACAGTAGCACAAGATTTAATTAATGATATAACACAAAGCATCACAAAACAGACAACACATACGTCAATACCGATGACAACGGCTACGGAATTCATGCCGACAAAGGGAGGGACAAGCCTAACATACCTTAGATTCAAGCCTAACAGAACTTGATTCTCCAACACCATGAACCTACTACCTAAAGGCAGTCCAAGATTCTGCCAAAACACAATCAACACAACTCAACAATAAAACATGACAAACGAAGCTTACCCGACAAGATCCATAGGAATTTGAAAGTAGAAACTCTGAGAAAACAACCTACCGGCGTTAACACATCTATAACTAACCTAGATAACCAAGGAAACTACAAAAGAAAGATTACCAAATAGAAGCTTCACGAAACAACCACCACAACACCGGAGAAAGGCACCAAAACGCAAGCTTCACGCGATTCTCGACTTTCCTGACATCAAAACCATGTTAAACCATGGCTTCTAGCCCCAAAACCATCAAGAGCACCTTAGAACCCCTCTAGGGAGAGTTCTGGTTGAGGAAATTTCAAGAAATGAGAATTGGAAGTGAAATTACCGACCAAATGGACTTAAATAGTCCTCCACCTCCTTAGGCCTTTGTGACATGCCTTCTTGGGCGGTCTCACGAAAACGCGAATATCTCTCTATTTCGAAGTCATATTGGTGAACGGTTTGATGCGCTGGAAAATAGATTCATAGATATTTAATTTGATAGGTCGCACACCCCCTAAATCATTATAAATTCGGAGAAAAGTTTTGAGACATTTGACCTAAATTTTAGGAAATCTCAAGAAGGAAAATTTTGCAACAACTTTTTTCAAATTTTATTCTACAACTTGCTCGATGTCCAATATTAAGAACGGAATAACTCAAATACCTCATAACACTTTCTTTTTATCCTTTAATTTCTCTTAGTCCTATCTCGAAAGCATGATTTTTCAGTCAAATTATCTGGGGTGTTACATCTCCTTCCCCCCCTTAAAAACATCCGTCCTCGAATGTTGGATGGCATGCACGACTCTAACTCAAGGACTGACACAGCACGACATCGCACGACATAGCCTCACATTAAAAGCCTACCACAAACAACTTAAAACTGCAAAACCTTGTACCTTGTCGAGGCACGACACAACTATAACCATAATTAAAATAAGAATCTTACTTGCCGCCATGTCTAGCCAATGGTCGACTATAATTCATCAAGTTACAAGCATCCCTACAAGAGTCAGCAAACATGAGCCCGGACCCGACTCCTATGACATATGACTTCTCACACGATTTCAATCCAGAAAGAATGGTAACAATCCTAAATGACATGTATCCTCTTGTTTATAAGTACACTACGCAATGCATACATAAACAAGACTCTACTAGATACGCCTCATAGACTCCCTAGGATGAACTTGACTCTGATACCAAATCTGTCACACCCCAAACCCGGGGAATTGTGATTGGCACCTGGTGCCACCCTTGATATGAGCACACACGACGCCCAAAAAATAAAACAAAGGCCAGAACTGATGAGATTCAACAACACAACAACTATAAAATCAGAATAAGACAATAGACTATAGCGGAAGCTAGCTCACCTGCCAACCAAAAGTAAATACAATAGGCTGTCAAGGCCATGGAATGGAAGACAATCTATACAATAAGGCCCACCCAGCCTACAATAATGACACTACACCCACAAAAATGTCTATGAGCCTCTAAAAATATAATAAAAATCAATTGTCCGAGATAGGGCCCTGAACTACCCATAACTCAACCTCTGGAAAGTCCAAAAGACCTGGAGCACACCGACTCAGCTGGAACTCCACGCAACAACCAAGAACTCGATCTACCAGCACACCATCACCTGCAGGCATGAATGCAGCATCCCGACTAGGGCGTCAGTACAATAATGCACCGCGCATGAAAGGCAGAAACAACTGAAAGACTTAGATTATAGATCAACAGATATACCAGATATCACAAAGGGAGAACCTTCCTGGCCCCCATAAGCCTGGCAGGTATAAGCAAATATACAAACAGAACCTACCTGGCCCCCATAAACCCGACAAGTTCAAAAGTAAATAACAACATAGCGGCACCTAGCCTACCCAGCTCACCTTTCATCGCCTCTAGACATCTCAATGGCCTCAACTAACACTAACCAACATCTAGCATCCACTACTATCAGATATTATATAACACAAACAACAACCACAGTGTAATGCCAAGCAAATCAAGAGTAAACACCAATTAATCAAAATCATCAATCAAGCACTGTCGGACTCTCTCTCGGCTACGCACAGTTAGCGGAGCTCAATACATCTGGGAGAACAAATCGTGATCCTAGAAAGGCTCATGCATGTCGGACCACTCTCGAATCATGTCTCAACTCAACGCTACAGAGGACAACATTCTCAACCTCATAGGTCATTTCACTCCTTGGGATCAAACCCTCAGCCGAAAACACTCTCGTGCATCGGGTATCCACAAGCCACAAGGAACCTTGGGCTCGATCCCTAGCTGGAATAATTCTCGTGCATCGAGTATCCCCAAGCCACAATGCCTCAACACAACACACAAAAAATCAACAAGATTAATAATACATGCTCAAACAACCCACAATTGGCTCTCAAACCCCACAACCCGACTATTACAACACAATACTATTCTTTCACGTCTAGCCTTCCACCGATGAGCCACCAACCAAGATAAGAATTACCATCCTAACCAGTCTATTCTCAAGCTTTACAAACAGCCCACATCCCACTATACTTACCACTAACATTAAGGGACACAGCCAAATCAGCCAAGGTGTCACCACGGCCGTCACTTGCCATCGACACGATTGCCGATTTAAATATAACAAAAGATCGTCGCAACCATCGACCTTAACCACTCTAATCCCTCATTCATTTGACAATATAATCATGTAATCTCATTCACTAAAATATCTCACACGTTACTACAAGAACCACAAGCCTCACACACGGCCTCTCGACACGAGCCTATTAATTTTCCATGACTACGAATCTCCGCACTAAAGCCCAAGCCACCAACCAAACTAGAACCTTATACACACCTTTATCACCATAGAAATAGTAGCACAAGAGTCAATTAATAATATAACACAAAGCATCACAAAACAGCCAACACATACGTCAATACCGATGACAACGGCCACGAAATTCATGCCGACAAAGGGAGGGACAAGCCTAACATACCTTAGTTTCAAGCCTAGATGAACTTTAGCCTTTAACACTACGCACCTACTACCTAAAGATAGTCCAAGATTCTGCCAAAACACAGTCAACACAACTCAACAACAAAATAATACAAATTAAGATTACCCGACAAGATTCATAGAAATTCGACGGAAGAAACTACGAGAAAACAACCTACCGGTGTTAACATACCTATAACTAACCTAGACAACCAAGGAAACTACAAAAGAAGCTTACCAACTAGCAGCTTCAAGAAACAACAACCACAGCACCAGAGAAATGCACCATAACGCAAGCTACATGTGATTCCCTACTTTCACGACATCAAAACCATGTTAAACCATGGCTTCTAGCCTCAAAACCATCAAGAACACCTTAGAACACCTCTATGGAGAGTTATGGTTGAGGAAATTTCCAGAAATGAGAATTGGAAGTGAAATAACTGATCAAATGGACTTAAATAGTCCTCCACCGCCTTAGACCTTTGTTACGCGCCTGCTTACGCGGTCTCGCAAAAACGCGAATATCTCTCTATTCTGAAGTCAGATTGGTGAATGGTTTGATGCACTGGAAACTAGATCCACGTATCTTTAATTTAATAGGTCCCACACCCCCTAACTCATTATAAATTGGAAGAAAACCTTCAAGACATTTGACCTAAATTTCAGGAAATCTCAAGAGGGAAAGTTTTACGATAACTTTCTTCGAATTTTGTTCTACAACTTGATCAACGTCAAATCATAAATACGACCATAGAATGACTCAAATACCTCATAACACTTCCTTCTTAGACTATTAAGTACTCTTTTTACTATATCGAAAGCATGATTTTATCGCTCAAATTATCTAGGGTGTTACATCTCCTTCCACCTCTTAGAAACATTCATCCTCGAATGTTGAACGACACGCACGACTCTAACTCAAGGATTGAAACCGCACAACATAGCCTCACATGAAAAGCCTACCACAAACAACTCCAAACAACAAAATCTTGCACCATGCCGAGGCGCAACACAACTATAACCATAATCAAAATAAGAATCCTATCTGCCGCCATGTCTAGCCACTGGCCAATTATAATTCATCAAGTTACAAGCATCCCTGCAAGAGTTTGCAAACGTGAGTTTGGACCCGGCTCCTATGACATGTGACTTCTCACGCGATTTCGATCCAGAAAGAAGTGTGACAATGCTAAATGCCCTGTAGCCTCATGTTTGTAAGTACACTGCACAATGCACACATAAACAAGACTCTACTAAACATGGCTCATAGACTCCCTAGGACGAACCTGGCTTTGATAACAAGTTTTTCACACCCCACACCCGGGGAGGTGTGACTGGCACTTGGTGCCACCCCTAATATGAGCATACACGGCGCTAAAAAATAAAACAAAGGCCAGAACCAATGAGGTTCAACAACACAAAAACACAACAACTATAGAATTAGAATAAGAAGATAGACTATAGCAGAAGTTAGCTCACCTGGCCAACCAGAAATAAATACAATAGGCTTTCAAGGCCACGGAATGGAAGACAATCTATGCAATAAGGCCCACCCGGCCTACAACAATGACACTACACCCACAACAAATATCTATGAGCCTCTAAAATTATAATAAAAATCAATTGTACGAGATAGGGCCCTGAAATACCCATAACTCAACCTATGGAAACTCTGAAAGACCTGGAGCACAATGACTCAGCTGGAACTCCACTCAGCAACTAAGAACTCAATCTGCCAGCCAACCACCATCACTTACAGGCATGAATGCAGCATCTCGACTATGGCGTCAGTACAATAATGTACCGAGCATGAAAGACAGAAACAACTGAAAGATTCATATTAGAGATCAACAGATATACCAGATATCACAAAATAAAAATCAACTTAAGTAAACACGTAGAACCTACCTGGCCCCCATAAGCCTGGAAAGTACAAGCAAACATATAAACAGAACCTACTTGGCCCCCATAAGCCCGACAAGTCCAAATGTAAATAACAACACAACGGCACCTACCTGACCCAGCTCACCTTTCATCGCTTCTAGACCTCTCAATGGCCTCAGCTAACACTAGCCAACATCTAACATCCACTGCTATCAGATATTATATAACAGAAACAACAACCACAGTGTAATGCCAAGAAAATCAAGAGTAAACACCAATTAATCAACATCATCAATCAAGCACTACCGGACTCTCTCTCGACTGCGCACAGTTAGCGAAGCTCAATCCATCTGGGAGAACAAATCGCGATCCCAGGAAAGCTCAGACATGTTGGACCACTCTCGAATCATGTCTCAACTCGACACTAAGGAGAACATCATTGTCAACCCCGTAGGTCATTTCAATCCTTGGGCTCAAACCCTCAGTCGAAAACACTCTCGTGCATCTGGTATCCACAAGCCACAAGGCACTTCGGGCTCGATCCTTAGCCGAAATAACTCTCGTGCATCGAGTATCCCCAATCCACAAGGCCTCAACACAAGACACACACAATCAACAAAAATAATAATACATGCTCAAACATCCTACAATCGACTCTCAAACCCCACAACCCAACTATTACAACATGATAATATTCTTTCACGTCTAGCCATCCACCGACGAGTCACTCACCAAGCTAAGAATTACCATCCTAACCACTCTATCTTCAATCTTTACAAACAGCCCACACGCCACTCTACTTACCACTAACATTAAGGGACACGGCCAAATCAGCCCAGGTGTCACCACGGCCGTCACGTGCCATCGACACGGTCGACACGATCGCTGATTCAAATATAACAAAATATCATCGTAACCATCGACCTAAACCACTCTAATACCTTATTCACTTATCAATATAATCACCTAATATCATTCACTCAAACAACCCACACCTTGCTATAAGAACCACATGCCTCACACATGGCCTCTCGACACAAGCCTAACAATTTTTCATGACTACGATTCTCTGCATTGAAGCCCAAGCCACCAACCAAACCAGAACCTTATACACACCTTTATCACCATATAAACAGTAGCACAAGATTCAATTAAAAATATAACACAAAGCATCATAAAACAGCCAACACACACGTCAATACCGATGACAACGGCTACATAATTCATGCCGACAAAGGGAGGGACAAGCCTAACATACCTTAGCTTCAAGCCTAGAAAAACTTGAGCCTTCAAAACCACGAACCTACTGCCTAAAGGTAGTCCAAGATTCTTCCAAAACACAATCAACACAACTCAACAACAAAACAAGACAAATGAAGCTTACCTGCCAAGATTCATAGGAATTCGACGGAGAAACTCCGAGACAACAACTACCGACATTAAAACACCTATAACTAACCTAGATAACCAAGGAAACTACAAAATAAAGGCTACCAAATAGCAGCTTCATGAAACAGCCACCACAACACCGGAGAAAGGCACCAAAATGCAAGCTACACGCGATTCCCGACTTTCCTGACATCAAAACCATGTTAAACCATAGCTTCTAGCCCCAAAACCATCAAGAACACCTCTAAGGAGAGTTCTGGTTGAGGAAATCTCCAGAAATGAGAATTGGAAGTTAAATAACTGACCAAATGGACTTAAATAGTCCTCTACCGCCTTAGACCTTTGTGACGTGCCTACTTGCGCGGTCTCGCGGAAACACAACTTTTTCTCTATTCCGAAGTCTGATTGGTGAACGGTTTTATGTGATGGAAACTAGATTCATAGACCTTTAATTTGATAGGTTGCACACCCCCTAACTCATTATAAATTGGTAGAAAATCTTCGAGAAATTTGACCTAAATTTTAGAAAATCTCAAGAAGGAAAATTTTGCGATAACTTTTTCTGAATTTTGTTCTACAACTTAATCGACATCCAATCTTAAATACGACCATAGAATGACTCAAATGCCTCATAACACTTTCTTTTTATCCTATTAAGTTCTCTTAGTCCTATCTCGAAAGTATGATTTTATCGCTCAAATTATCCGGGGTGTTACAGGTACAATCAAATGAATGGATCCAAGTTATAAAAAATTCAGAAGGAAATAAATAACCTAAATCAAGGATCACTGGACATCACTGATTATTATACTAAGATGAAGAAATTTTGGGAAGAGCTAGCACCTTAACTGCGAACATATCTATAATTGTCAATGTTTTTGTGGAGCTAAAGATCTCATGTATAAGGCAGAACATGATGGGAGATTAATTCAATTTCTCATGCGACTGAATGAGATGTACGCAGTCATCAGAGGAAATATTTTAATGATGAACCCTCTTCCAACCATGGGGCAGGTATTTGCACTGCTCGTGCAAGAGGAAAAACAACGGAAACTTAAGTCACATAGTCAACTTTTTACTGAATCCACCTCCTTAGTTGCAAGCACCTCGGGGAATAGAAATTATAAGATAAACTATTCTTCAAACAATTTTTCCTAGAGCAGTCACTTCCCATACAATTCTTCAAACAACTACAATGGTAGCAGTAGCAAGTCGAGATTTTTTTGTGATCACTGCAAGAAAGCAGGACACAACAAAGAGAGATGTTGTAAGATACATGGTTACCCCTCACAAAGAAATCAGAACCACAACAATGACAACAATCATAAGGCTTAAGGATACAATCCAAATCAAAATACTTAGAGCCAATGATCCCAAAATAATTTTTCCAATGACAGGTTTAATAAGAGCAAGGGAGTCGTGGCCAATGCTTATGGAATGCCAATCACAAGTAAAAATCCTGGAGGTCATTAGAAAACACTCCTTTCCAGAGAACAGTATGAACAGTTAGTCAGCCTATTGCAACATTTCAATATTGGTAATTCAGGGGAGACTCCAAACAACATCACTCAAGACATTGTTTCTGCCAATTTTGCAGGTACTATAGCTTGCACCTCTTCTATAGATTTTGATAAACTGTCATGTGGATGTTTCAAACATAAGGTTTACTTATGGATTTTAAACTTAGGAGCATCTCACCACATTACTTTTAGTCGAAAACACCTTTCAAATATTATTATGTTGCACTATCTCTTGCTGGTAGAACTACCAAATGGCTATAAGGTCAAGGTGATAGAAGTATAAAATGTGATACGTTCCCCTAACATCATTCTGTATAAAGTCTTGTTCGTTCTCTCTTTCAAATATAATTTAGTTTCCATCAATTCTTTAACATTGCATCTCAAAGTATTGTTTCTTTCTATGACACTACATGTGTCCTAGAGTGAAGAGGCCTCTAGAAATTGGTAATGTACAAGATGGACTCTATCTTCCGTGTTCAGATTACCTCAGGAAAAATAGATTTTCTGTATTGAGGGAAAAGATCAACTTACTTGCTTTTCCCTACATTCTAGTCAAACAGATAAAGTTCAATGTACTTGTCATTCTCATTCTTGTTCTTCCCATTCCCATTTCCCCATTGTAAATAACTATTTTTCAAGCAATAACAACAACACTCCTTCTTTCAAGGAATCTATGACTCATAGCAATAGTGCAGATTTACTGTGGCATTACAGACTTGGGCATGTACCCTTTGTCAAAATAAAAGATACACTAATACCAGTGAAATTCTCTTCCAAACAACATTTTCTTTGTTCTATATGTTCCATGGAAAGACAAGGCAAACTTTCTTTTCCAACCAACACCACCACCACTAGAGAATCTTTTGAACTAATCCATCTTGATCTATGGGGCCCCTATTATGTGGCCACATATGACAACTTTAAATACTTTCTAACCTTAGTGGATGACTATAGTAGAACCATTTGGATACGCTTTCTCAGCTGCAAAAGTAATGCTCTAAAAATCATAAAACTATTTATAGTGGTGGTGCAAAAACAGTTTAGTATCAATGTGAAAATCATGAGATTAGATAAATGAATAGAATTCACAGACAGAGAAGCTACCAACTTCTTTCGATCCAAAGGCATCGTTCATCAAAAAACTTTTTCATACACTCCACAACAAAACGATATAGTGAAAATAAAATACAAATACTTGCTTGAGATAGCTAGAGCACTTCTTTTTCAATCCAAACTACCATTAAGGTACTGGAGGAGTGTATCATCACTGCAACCTAAATCATTGATAGGCTTCCGTCCACTCTCCTAAAGAACAGGATCCCCTTTTAATGTACTTCACAAACATAAACCTACTTACTCTGATATGAAAATAGTTTTGGATGTCTCTACTATCTCACTACACCTAAACCTCACAAAGAAAAATTTGGACCTAGGACCACTCCCTATATCTTTATTAGTTATACTTTTGGGTTAAAGGGCTACAAAGGTCTGAGTCTAGCCACAAGAAAAATGCACATTTCTTGAGATGTAGTTTTCTTTGAAACTATTTTTCCTTTCTCTTTTTTTGCTTCTCATGCTCATTTTTCTTCTGTTCTTAATACTATGCCTTTTTTTGATGTCTCTGATAGTCCTATGACTGATTCTTTAGACAATGTGCAGAATGATCAAGAGGAGGTTAATATCACACATCCTGATCTATCACTTATTTCTTCTTACTTAAAAATACAGGCTACTTCACCTTCTTCTTTCTCTCCTTTGACTACTCTTCCTTTCCTGCACCAACCACATTACCACAACCATTTGACACAACACAATATACCATAGGAATTAGACAATCTAACAAACTACATAAACTGCCCTCTTATCTTCATGACTATGCGTATGCATTACCTCACTTGAAACCTGTCACTATACAGAATGCTAGGCACCCACCTTTACAAGCTTCTTTTTCCTTACACAACCATATTGCCTCTAATGTTTTAGTTTCTAAAAGTCAGACACTTGTAAAAAATATTTGTCATGACAATGAACTAAATTTTTTTGAGGAAGTAGATGTAAACCTTGCTTGGTAGGTAGTCATGTCTCAGGAATTGGGGGCCCTTCATGCCAACAACATATGGAATTTGGTTCCTCTCTCAGTAAGGAAGAACCCTTTTGGATGCAGGTGTGTATACAATATAAAACACAAAGTTGATGGGTCCATAGAGAGGTTCAAGGTTAGACTAGTGGTTAAGGGATATACTCAACATCCTGGCATAGATTATACCGAAACTTTCTCTCTAGTTGTTAAGATGACAACTATAAGGGCTCTCATTGCCATTTCTATCAAGAAAAAATGGGATATTTTCAAGCTGGATATTAACAATGCCTTCCTACATGGGGACCTCCATGAGGAGGTTTACATGGAAATTCCATAGGGACTAGTTACTGATGCTTAAAGACTAGTATGCAGGTTGAATAAATTCTTATATGGTCTGAAATAGGCTAGTAATCAATGATAGGAGATACTCAATAGAGCACTCAATTCCAGGGGCTACACTCACTCCATACATGACTATTCACTTTTTTACAAAAAAGATGGCTCTTCTTCCATTTTTCTGGCCATATATGTGGATGATATACTTCTTAAAGTGACTGACCTACATGGATGATTCATCTCTGGCGTGAGATCTTCCTTTTATAGACTGCCAGAGTGAACATCTTCTACATCAAATAGGATAAGGAGTCCTCTTCTTATCAACTTTGATCTTTCACTTCTTAATCCTCATCTTATCCGAAGGCCTTGTAGATATCTTTTTGAATTCTACAACCTTTTACAAGATATCACCAAATATTTTCTTTCCTTATCAACACATATTCCTTTCCCTATCAATAATGATTTCTTTCTTTGTAGAGTTGTTGTTGACTTCAATCTCTTTTTACTTATCCTGCAGTTGAATTAACTCACAATATGAAATAATTAATATAAATTTAATTAGTAATAATTTCATCCTATCATAGATTATTTTATTTACTAAGAAACTATTTATTTTTTTCTTAAAAATTGAGTGAGCACATTTTATTTTTCATTATTAAAATTATTTTCAACAAATTCTCCTTTTTTGATGATGACAAACAAAATGTGCTTCCTCTCTTGTTACTAGACCTGGCAGAACTAGCAGACTAACAAATTTATAGAAAATCATCCAAACCTTGGTATGGAGCATTTTGCAAGCAATCAAGCACACACAACATATACTTAATTTAATTAAAGATTACATTTATTTGATCGAATAACATGGGAATCAAAAATACAATATATCACTAAGATGTGAGTATTTTATTTCCCAAAAGCTCATGAAATATGTGTGTGCATGAGTAGGGTGCAAGCAATCTCAATAATATATCTATTTTTTCTTTTTGTGATTTCACTATTGTGCAGTGTAAGGATAAAATATTTGATGATAATTTCATATAAAAGATATCAATTATTGAAATTGCGATGATTAATATTTACGTGATAAATTTCACACTACTTAAGTTGTTTTTGTATTTTTGCACAAGAGATTTGAAATACAAAAAATAATCCAAAATGATACGTCATTAAGAAAATTCAAGTACATTTTAAGTAATCATAATGAAGCTAACAGAATACATAAAATTCAACGTGAAACTAACTCTACTTGAACCCTGCACATTAGAATGAACTAAATGAAAAAAAATATTTTTCACAATTATTAAGATTAAGTGAAAAGTAGTTTGATTGTTTTCTTCAATTGACACGACTCATATTCTAACATAGACAACTTTGACAAGCTAGGTACCATATTTTGGAGTTTGGATAAATTAGGATGTCCCAATTGTCTGTGGATTAAATCTGGAGAATTAGAGGCTGGATAGAATGTAACGAAACTAAGAGACATGATATAATATAGTCTTTGTGACTCATACCCATGACAAATCATCCTTCACGTAGTTGTATATAACAAAAAATGTTATTAAAAATGATATGAAATTATTGAGAACAAGTAGAGCTTCAATGGCAAATGTTGTTCTGGCTTAAGCCATTAGAGCTTGTAGGTATAAAGTGGAAAAGAGAATTGTAATTTGGGGAATGAAGCTCAGAATCTTCATTCAGTGTATTGTTCTGTTTATATGCACAAAGATGAAATGAAAAAGAAAAATATCTGTCCACTAACTGACTCCAGCTAATTGACAGCTCATATTCTAATTAACTAACTGCCTAAGTGGATCATTAACTGTCACGTCCCGAGTTTATACCCTAGACGAGACACGGTACTTAAAGTCACAAGTAACCCCCCAATTCAACCCATGGTCTATCATAACACTGGTAATCTGAGTAAAATTATAGCGAAAACTTTAAAAATAATAAAAAAATCCATTTATGAAGAAGAATTAAATCATAAAGCTTTATACAACTGAAAACAAAACTGAAAATCTAAATTTGTGTCTGAAAGCCATCTATATCTGATGAGTTGCTGGGACAAGCCCCCAACTAACTCTAAACTCTAACAGTATGAAAATAACTGAAGAAAAATAAACATCATCCTCGAAAGCTGAGGACTCACCACTGGTGCAGCTGAAAATTCTTGGATAAGATCTGCTAACGGTGCTGAGACTGAGAACCTGTAGCTATATCATGAAGCATTAAAGCATAGAAGGTATGCGTTAGTACTTTGAATGTGTTAAGTAAGTAGGATAAAACATAACACGGAAAAATAAATAACTGAACTGTAATGACATGCAATGACCAACTGAAATGCTGAAACTGAATAAACTAAAATATAATGAGATGGTCAAAATGACCCCGTCTGATGGTCACATACATGCCCTGAATCTGAGGTATTAAATCTGAACTAACTGTACTGAACTGAGTAAACTGAAACTGTTCTGAACTGAGCTAATCTGAGACTGAACTGACTAGTGGGAGAGTCTATAACCGACATATAACTACGTGAGCTAGACATGGAGTCCGATGTATACACCCCATCGATAGGATCCAATATACCTTGCCAGGATATAAAGGCATGAACTGAGTGATCACAAGGCTGGGACCATAAGGACAATAAAAAATAACCTATGGTGGCAACGTAGTTCGGGGAACCTGGATGCGCTGGAACCCCAGTCCCCTTGGTGTTAAGTCTCACTCCCATTGGATAGTCCTAGACTGACTACTAAGCTGATAGCTCGAAATTGGGGCAAAAGACTAAGTTAGGAATACCTATCCAGAAGTACCTTGAGAGTCTTATCGAACCAGATTTTGTAACTGGTATTCTAAGACTGGCCAGAGCTGCTTATCTAGAAGTTTCATAACCGTCTAAAGAACCACTAAAATATGATAACTGATTCCAATACTGATAACTGGGAGGCACCACTAACACCTCAAGAAATGACTGTAGTCAAACTGATCAGCTGACATTTCTGGACAACACTGAGTATGCTAATAATCTAATTGAGACTGGACTAACATGCATCTAACTGGGAATTCGGCATATACTAATAATATGGGAATCTCAAAATTGATAGAATCAAGCTACAGGGAAAACAGTCCAACAGATTCTAATTCTACTAAACTGAGAACTAGGGCTAAATCATTCCACTATATACTAATTTCAAAAAATTTCTAAAAATAGGGAATAATAAAGCAGTTAATATCATGAGTAATATTCCACTTTAAATTGTAAAGAAATTTATTTGAAAACTTTCTACATTTCAAATCCACGGGACTGTAACTGATAGAAGAAGTAGGAAAGGTTTTGGGGACACAAGGGAAGAACAATTCCCTTGTTGAATTCCCACATACCTGGATAAGAAATCCCTGGAGAAGAAAGCATGAACTTTTACAACTGACAACGAGCCCTAGTTCTTGCTTGAGAGGAATGACCTGGGTTTCTACAATCGTTTTCTGAGAGTTTAAGGGGGGGGATGAGGGAGGAAAACCATTTAACCCCTCTAAATTCTCTTAAATATACCTAAAATGATGTAGTTTAGGGACTAAATGGATGGAAAATTACAAAAATATCCCTGAAATAAAATTTGGAAAGTTGCCCGACAGGGGACCAACGGGTCACTCAATGAGTTATTGATAGAGACCATGACTCGTTGGGACTAGTCGTTGGTCCTACTCTCGGGGTTATGGGTTCACTGAGTCTGGAAACGGGGGATACCTCGACTCATTGGATGGACCAATGGATCGTCGGTTCCTCCCCTGGTCACTGGATGAGAAAACTTGAAAGGTCTGGCAATGGGCGACACAACGACTTGTTGGTGGACCCAACGGGTCGTTGTGTCCAGTCGTTATTTTCACTAGAAAGATTTAAGAATTACTGACCTCACAGGTGGTCACAATGACTCATTGTGGGATTCAACAGGTCATTGTTTCCACTCGTCATCACCAAAGGGGTTTTTTGGGTCTTCAACCAACGACTCACACCACGAGTCGTTGTTTCTGACAATGACTCATTGGTTGAATCGTGGGGTCCTGGAAGAGGGACTTTTAAGCTGGGGACCAACGAGTGATAGAACGACTCTTTGTTTCTCACAGTGGGTCGTTCCTTGTCTCATTAGTTCCCGAAGGACCACACTGGGCTGACCACGACTGACACAACGAGTCGTTAGAGCTAACCACGACTTGTTGTCTCAGTCGTTCTGAGGAAAATTTTCTGATTTTCTTTTGGATTTTTCTTGCAAGGTCTGAATCTGGTCTAGAAAAGTTTCGGGGTGTTACAATATCTCCCCCTTGGGATCATTCGTCCTCGAATGAAGACTAAAACTACTGGAAAACTAGGAAAAGAGCTGCAATTCCTGGACTAAGACTATGAGCTGGTTTCTGAAGGAGTAACTGACTCCAAACTGACTTAACCATGCTAAAAGAGATGATGCAACTAGAATGCACATTGAAAATCTAAATAGAGCTGATGAGTATGGAACTGAACAGAGTACTGAGGAGCGATTTAGTACCTGATGTTGGAACTGAACTGGAAGGGAATAAGTGAGGGTATCTGGCCATCATGTATGCTTCTGCCTCCTATGTGACTCCCTTAACTAGCTGGTTCCTCCACAAAACTTTCACCTAAGCGACTTCCTTGTTTCTCAGCTTACAAACCTGACGGTCAAGGATCTGAACTGGGACCTCTTCATAAGAGAGACTATCTTTTATTCCCACACTGTCTAGTGACACAACTAAAGTTGAATCACCGATGCACTTCTTCAGTAGTGACACATGGAAGACTGGGTGCATATATGTTAACTCTGGAGGTAGTTCTAACTCATTTGCCACACTGCCAATTCGCTTCAGAATCCTGTAGGGTCCCACACACCTCGGACTGAGTTTTTCTTTCTTCCCAAACCTCATCACCCCTTTCATGGGTGAAACTTTTAGATACACCCAATCATCCACTAGAAACTCTAACTCTCTTCTCCTCACATCGGCATAGGATTTCAGACAGCTTTGCGCTGTTTTCAATCTCTCCCTGATAAGTTGCACCTTCTGTATAGCCTCATGAACTGAGTCTAGCCCTATAAGGGTAGCTTCACCAACCTCAAACCACCCTATAGGAGACTTACATCTCCTACCATATAATGCCTCAAATAGGGCCATCTAGATAGCCATCTAGATACTGGAGTGGTAGTTGTTATTATACACAAACTCGATGAGAGGTAGGTGATCATCCCAACTGCCCTTGAAATCGATCACACACGCTCTCAGCATATCTTCCAAAGTCTGTATAGTCTACTCAGCTTGTCCATCTGTCTGCAGGTGAAAAGCTGTGTTGAGCTTGACCTAGGTACCAAGTCTCTTTTGAAATAACTTCCAAAAATGCGAGGTAAACTGGGTACCTCTATATGAAATAATGGACAAGGGCACCCCATAAAATCTGACCAACTCCCAGATATAAAGCCTAGCATAATCCTCAACTGAGTTTGTAGTTTTAACTGGGAGTAAATGTGCTGACTTGGTCATCCGGTCTACTATCATCCAGATCGAGTCATGCTGTCGATGAGTACAAGGTAGACCTGTAATAAAATCCATATTCACTTCTTTCCACTCCCATGTGGGTATACTGATATCCTGAGTCATATCTCCCAATTTCTGATGTTCCTCCTTGACCTGCTGGCAGTTTAGGCACTTAGCTACAAATTATGCTATGTCTATTTTCATGTCATTCCACCCATAAATATTCCATAGATCATGGTACATCTTAGTAGATCCTGGGTGGATAGAATATCTCAAACTATGTGCGTCATCCAGGATCTGCCGTCTCAGGTCACCCACATCCGGCACACATAGTCTACCCTGGTAACGGAGTACACTATCTTCCCCTTGGGAAAAAGCCTCCACTTCTTTTCTAAGAACCGCCTCCTTCAGCTTAAGCAGTATGGGATCTTCATCTTGCCTTGACTTAACTTTAACTACCAATGAGGAGTCTGATCCACTTTGCACCACTACTCCTCCCTCAGTTGTATCAACCAACTGCACTCCCAATCGAGCTAACTTGTGAATATCCTTTGCCAGTTCCTTTTTGCTCTCTTCAACATGAGCCACGCTCCTCATAGACATCCTGCTTAGGGCATTAGCCACCACATTGGCTTTGATCGAGTGGTACAGCACACTCATGTCGTAGTCCTTCAGTAGCTCCAACCACCTTCTCTGATGAAGATTTAAATCTTTCTGACTGAACACATACTGAAGGCTCTTGTGATCGGTGAAAACATCCACGTGAGCCCCGTAAAGGTAGTGCTTCCACATTTTCAATGCAAACACTGCTGCCAACTCCAGGTCATGAGTCGTATAGTTCTTTTCATGAACCTTGAGCTATCTGGAGGCGTAAGCTATCACCTTACCCCGCTGCATCAGAAGCAATCGAGTCCAACTCTAGAAGCGTCACAATACAATACAAACCCTGTTGACACCCAATTTTGACCTCCCTATGCCCCCCGTCTAAGCTGCTTATTTATATATATATATACATATTTTTAAAATTACATTTTTAACGAAATTATTTAAATTCACATTTGTAATATTCTAGCATAAATTGACATACATATTTGAATTTTACATAATTATTTTAAATTATAAAATATTTTATTACATTAATTTAAAGTATTGTATATCATTACGTTATATATAATATATTGCATAATAATGTACATACATTTTTTTAAATTAAACAAGGTTTTTTTTACAAAATATAATTTACTTAGATTTATAAATTATTTATATGTAACTTCATAATAATAATATTTATATTACTTTATCGTAAATTAAATTATTGTGTTACTT
>JACEIK010000450.1:295387-321410 GCA_018107945.1 Datura stramonium | reverse complement strand
CTCATGTTTCATAACCTAGCAAGACCTAAGTCTATATTCACATTATGGTTGCAAATGCTAGGAAGGCTACTTACAGTGGATAGGTTGTTGAAATGGGGGAGGAAAGTAGATCCACAATGTAGTCTATGCAAGCAGGATACAGAAACCAGAGATAATTTATTTACAGAATGCCCATTCACAGGGGTTGTATGGCTCAAACTGCTTCAATGGCTAAAACTCTCACCCTTCCACCCACAGACCTAGACTGATATGTAACAATGGGTATTACTGAAGACTAAGAGGAAGAGTCCTTCTGCTCAAATTGTTAAGATGGTAAATACATAATTCATTCATGTCGTTTGGAAAGAGAGAAACACTAGAGTCTGTGAAAAGAAGCAGACATATGTGGATGCTATTGCACGTAATGTGGCTTGTGTGTGCAATGTGCGAGCTACTAGAATGCTAGCAAATATATTGACAAAGTGTACCTTCTAAGCAGTATGCTCCTATAGAGATTACTTTACTGGTAGAATAGCAGTTTTTTTTCATGAGCAAGCTGTGCTTGGCCTTGCTTGGTTTGTAACTCTTACTTTGGTGATTAATAAAGTCCACTAATTACCAAAAGAAATATACAAGTGTGATACCATATATACCGACATGACTCGAGTATAATGTGAGAGACATAGTTGGGGTGTAAATATTATCATACAATATAGGTAAGACACTACATGATATTATTATGATATAGAGATGTGATGCAGAATTTGAAAGAAATAGGTATGTATATGTACTTTAGTTGTGGAGGACTTAACTCCATCGATATGGCTTTATGCTTTCTTTATGTGTCCTTGAGCTATTTAATTTGTATTGTGAGTGAATGCTTGATCAATGTAGTTGTGTGGGTTATAGAAGGTAATGCAACTGAGTTATCAATAGTAGTGAATTACTAGGAGATCATTGGTCTAGCCTTATTATTATCATATAGACAAGAGAGTAGAGATGGAATTAAAGAGGGTGAGTTAATCATGCAGATCAAATAATAGGTCAATAAATAATAAAACGGGCTTAACTTGTGATAATGGAAGGGTAGATGGGTTATACGTGCTATAAGGTTTATATGGCGGGTTAATAGAGGAGAGGATCAGTGAAACCTAATACTGCCTAACTAGGGTGTCGCTGCAGTGGGCAAATCACCGTTATTGCGAGATCGCTCTAGCGGTCAAGGTATCCGCTGCATTGAGGTGAGAGAAACAGAATAAGATTTGGAACGAGGGCTAGATTGGTAGGGTAGATGCTCAAATATTGATGAATTATGGTAATCAAATAAAGTGGTAAATAAACTTGTGGGGTTATAAATATAATTTGCAGTCATTGTTACATTTATTAATTCGGTTGCATGTTAAATTATATGCAGTAACGTGAAATAATCTTAGTCTGCTGATGATGTCTATCGGTATGTGTGGTGTACTGATACTACCTTGCTACACCTTTTTTGTGTAGGTTGTGGCAGGTTTGAAGTTTCATAATTGATGTGGAGTACTCAGCCTCAGCTTCCATAATTATTTACGCAGACGAAGCTGTGTCATTTTATTTCGTCAAGTATTCTGGTAGAGCTCTTGTACCTGTCTAGACTAGGTCTTGGGGAGTCATGGTTCCGAAGTAAAGATTTTTTATAATTCTAGCAACATTTTGTATCATGCAAGCTAATGAGTATTTAAATTATTTTATTTTATGTGTTGGTTTAAAAAGTGGTTCTTTACGTTGTACGAAGCCGTGTCATTTTATTTCGTCATATTCTCGGTAGAGTTCTTGTACCGTCTAGACTAGGTCTTGGGGAGTCATGGTTCCGAAGTAAAGATTTTTTATAATTCTAGCAACATTTTTGTATCATGCAAGCTAATGAGTATTTAAATTATTTTATTTTATGTGTTGGTTTAAAAGTGGTTCTCCTATCGAGCTAAAGTCGATGCAGTGTGCTCACACAACTTGCCCATTCGGATCATGAAATGGAAACAACATAACTAAGTATACACAAACAATATATAGCATTATATCCCCCCCTCCCCCCTCCCCTCCCCCTTCCCCAACCCAAAAAAACTTTTATTATTCTTTATTTCGTATTTTAGTGACAATGTAATCATTAAAACCCTTTTAAATTGATAAACATAAAAAATATAACAAATTAAATTTTTGTTTGTTGAATTTTTTATGTCGGGTTTTTGAAATTGTAGCTAGGTTTTGAATTTATAAGTTACATTTTTTCTCTTCTTTTTCAAGTCACGATCAGAAAGGTTCAAATTCAAACCGTGCATCTGAAAGAGTTAGTTCCGAACTCTGCTCATGACAAGGCCTTGGTCCTATAGATGGGATCACAACCTTTCCTTTCCTCGCCGATGTGGCTTAGTAAATTTTTTAACGATAATTAAATGATAAAAATCAACATAATCGAATAATGTACTTAACAATCAGAACGTACACAATTATTCTTCCCGACATTCCGTATATTAGATTTGGGAACAATATAAAAGATTCAACTACAAATAATACTCCTTGGTAGAAAAATATTAATTTCCGCAATCTTCATTGCATTGCAAATATAATAGACAAAAAGAAGCTGATGTTGGTGATTCTTCTCAATATGCAAGATAATAATAAGAGTCTTTATCTTTAACTAGTAAACATAGTCGCGCTTCGCGCGCCGATAACATACGTTATTGAATATATTAATTGAAAGGCAAATTATCTTTTTAGCATCAAATCTATTGGAGTAGTGTTATTTAATTGAGGGAAAAAGTCATTCTATTACTAATATATATTATAGTAATTCAATTTAAATTTTTTATTTTTTTTAGTTTTTTTATATTTTTTATATTGTTTGTTTTTTGTTTTTGGGGTTTTTTTTTTTTTATAATATATTATTATTGATAGAATATTATTAATGTTTTCTTTGATAATTCAAATTTTTAACTTTTTAATTTTAATTAAATTACATGTTTTTTTTGTTTTTTTAATTTTTTCTTTTTTTAATTTTACATTTTAAAAATTATACAAATATTATTAATAAAAATTAAGGAGAAATTATAAGTCCCTAAAAATAATAAATGTGGATCTTTGAAAATATTTGTTACATTGGATAGGGGTAGGATATTATGGGAAACCAAACTCTCTTTAGACCTTACTTAACTAACTCAATTAAAAAAATAGACATTCTCCAACCATAGATAAAGGTGAATCATAAAAGAATAGGTCCAAACTGCACGACTTTATAGAAATAATTAGTAAGATACGACATATGATATCACTAATATCAAATTAATGATAATATTATTTACATCTATATACTCAAAGGAATTTCATCGTGAGTAAAATCAAAACTTATTATCAAAAATGAAGAAAATATACTTGTTGGAATATTTAAAATATCATACGTATTAGTAGCTTCCACGCTAACACATATGTATTTCACTGATGTTATCAATATTTTGTACCGTAGGATTGTAAGTGATCTAATAATACAAACTATGCTTTATTTTTTTATAAATAATAGGTGAATAAACACGTACAAAAATTTTTATTTTATTTTGAAATGAAAACTTTTTATGTTAGGTATACAAAAGTCAAATCTCCTTTTGCCTGGGATTACAAAGAAGGATAGCATGAAGTGTTGAGGCATAGAGATAAATGATAATGCGACTAAAAGTATATTATGGTAAAAGAGAGTATGAAAAAAAAGTAACGTTCATATCAAATGGTAAAACATAAAATAGAAGATACATTATTGTAATACCTTGTCACAAGCCCACTATAATTATTATACCTATCACAAGTTTTAGGAAACTTAAGATCATCTCGACTTGCATTTGAAATCTTCTCGCATGAATCATGTTTCAATTTTAAAAAGTTCAAATAAATGAAGACACATAAAATTAAGAATAAAATTGTTTTTCTATCTATTATGAAAGAAAAAATTATCGACAGTATTAGAAGTAAAAAATCTATCAATGATGATCAACAAACTGAGGAAATGAATATGAATTTTAGACATAGATACATTAGGTAACAATAAGAAAGCTTGAAAGATATTATTAATAATTTAATCAAGAAGAATAAGAGCAATAAAGTGCATTACTGATTGAAAATTGTCTTTAAATTGAACAATGACTCAATAACTATTCAAAACGTTTCACAAGATTAATTTGATTGTGCATTGAATATAATTTAAATGGATTTCATCTAATACGGAAAACTGCGAACCCTCAAATTCTTATATTTTTAAGCAATGAAGAGTTGTTTGAAGACAAATAATCAAATTTTCTTTATTTATATTTGTGTGAGTCCTTTATTGGAAGTAAGTTTGTTTTTTAGCATAAAAAATATTTATAATAATAGTTTTTAGATTTTGTATGGCAGATGAAAAAATTCAAAAATCAAAATCAGATTTCAATTGTGTTGCTACATTTATTATAATTTAAAATTTAATATAACAAAAAATTAAAAAAATTTAATTACCCTCTTCGTTTCTCTCGCTTCTCTGCGTTTTCTTGAAATTATTTGATATTTTCATTAGTTAGTATATTTACCTTTTAGTAGACAAATATTATTAAAATAGTGTTTAATTGTAAGGGAAAATATGTCACATATTTTATATGGATATATTGGTAATTCAACTACTTTGATTGTTCCCACTTATAGTATGATACATAATATATATATAGACACACACACACACACATGCATATTTTATGCTACTTAGTATAAATTTCTTAAATATAATAGAAATAACATTATAATTATGTGATAAGTTTCACAAATTTGAAAGGAAATAATACATACTTAAACTAATGAAGGGTAAGCCTATATGATTGATATTAATTAATTGCATAGCCAAGTACAGTCTAACAACAATATTGCTTTCTATTACTTTTCGAGCAATATCATAGTCCTTTTTTATGCGCTTCTTACTATCACATATTAAACTTAATACTTTTTGTTAGATTGTCCTCTATTAATGTTCATTATCAATACTTCACCTGAACGGTGAAAAGCTTAGCATTAATTTTTTCAAATAAATATTTATTGTATTCCTCTTTATTTAGCCAAATTAGCTACTCCCTTCTAATATTCATTATCTATAATTCGACCAAAATTTTCAATAATTTTAAAAATTAAAAAATTTTGGGGTTTTTTTTTTTTTATGAATTTTGAGTTTTTTTAATTTTTTATTTTTTTAATTCTAATTTCTAAAATCAACTTTACACTATATGACTTTCCACTTTTAATATATTAGTGTTTGGATATATTCGCCACGTATATCCCATAATTTATATTAAAAAGTTTATTATCCAAATAAAATAAGATTTGATTTGATTTTCACTATATAAACTTATTTTCGTTTCCTATCCCTAGAACTTTGATAGTTAAGGCTGATGTATTATTCTTTTTTAATTAGTTATCTCTTTTAATATTGACGGAGCCCTAATATTATTAAGATAATTAAATATAAAAAATTTAAAAGATTCAACATATAGGATATATATATATATATATATATATATATATATATATATATATATATATATTTTAAAATAATAAATAAAAATCTATATACACTTTTTTTCTACTAAAATCTTGCTATTACAAGTGGAAAGAAATTAAAATAAAAAGAAAATAGTTTTCAGTATGACATAAAGTGGATTGATAATAGAAAAGGAGACATACAAGATAAATTTTGGTGGGGATCATAAGACCACCCTCCTCGGCCTTTGCCCCATTTGCTTTATTTATCCATTAAAAATCTTCTTCAACAAAGTTAAAAATGAGAAATATTGCTTGTCCATATTAAAACCTATTCAAAATTGTTCTTTTTGCCAACATCATAGGGTCATCTAGAAAAGCCCTCTTCTCACATGTTTCAACAATCATTATATTATAAGTAGCATATGATATGTGCATAATCATAATTCTTAAAAACTTCAATATAAAGTGCCAATAGTATTTTTGCAATACAGAACTTTCGAAAGTAATACCGTAAAATGTAGAAAAAAGAGATAGATTCATTTATATTAGTAACACAAAATTTTAGACCTTTTGGAATACTTTTCAAATGCATAAATACAAAGAAAATATATTGAAAGGTCATCCTACTATCTATACAAATTTTGCTATTATTATACAAATTTTAAAGTGTGTTTCATATCCCATGCCATCAATAATCACGCTAATTAGCAGCTATATGTCCTTCCGCATTGAGGACTCTATATTTACTCACATAATTTTATAAATGTTTTTATATTGTTAATTTGACATATGGTATATTAAAACATTCGTAGTTTATTAATAAGCTTATTGGAGTATATTTGCATTTTTTGTACAGAATAAATTATAGATATAGTGTTTGGATTAATGGATTAAATTGTCATCAAATTTTCAATGAGTATTTTGATGATTTAACTCTTTTAAATATAAAAGCTTTCAACTTTAATTATTATTATTATATATATATAAAAAAATTAGTCTATTTCCGAATTATGCAACTCTTCAAATTCTTCATTTTTATAACAAAGAGAAGTAGTAATTTATAATAAATTTGGAAAGATGTGAACCCTTTTAATTAAAATATTAAATGCAGCATTGAGTCTTTGGCTAATAAGAATAATTTATCTAATTTATTGTAATTTGCAGCATAGATCTTTTCAATTGAGTGCAGGTTTATTTTTCTATACCAAATATATTATAAAAATAATATTTTTGTTGAAGGGCAAAGTATTATTCAATTTTTAAATAGGTATTTCAAGTAATTCAATTTGTGCCTTGAGAGATTTTCATTTTTAGAATAGTTTAAATATAGATATGATGATATATGATAATTGAGATTTACGCTTTTTTCGTATTAAACATATATTGAATGTTCTAGTGAAAATAAATTGGTCATTCAATTCTTAAGGGGCATTTTTATAATTCAATAATTACATGGAAGATGAAATGTGAAAATTTTAATATTATAAATAATAATTATATATGTGAGTGTGTTATAATAAAATGATTTAATTTGATGGTCTCATAATATTTATTACAATGTAACTTTACTTTTTAGTATATAAAATATTCTAAGAATAATTTAGATTGAAGGGTAAAATTGTCGCTCAAGATTTAATGGGTAAAGTAGTCTTAATATTTAAAGGGTAATTTAGTAATTCAATTTTTAAAAAAACAAAAAAAACATGTAATTTAATTAAAATTAAATTATATATATATATATATATATATATATATATATATATATATATTTAAAATAGAGAAAATACTCAAAAACCATTTAAAAAAAAAGATAAACAGAATGGAGGTCATGAAGCATGCTACATTAGCATGCCTATAACCTCCTATATATATATATATATATATATATATATATATATATATATATAGATTGCAACGTAACTTTACTTGTTAGTATATAAAATATTATAGAAATAGTTTTAGATTGAAGGGAAAAATGGTCGTTCAATATTTGATAGGTAAATATGATTTGAAGGGTATATTACTCTTTTCAATGTTTGAAGGTTATTTTAATAATTTATAAAAATATAAAAACAGAAAAAAGAATATTAAGTTATAAAATTTCAAATATTAAAATTAATTAATTATTAATTAATTAATTAATTATTATATATATGTTTTATTTATATTTATTATTTATATTTATTTATTATTACTTTATTTATTTATTTTAACTTTTCACTTTTTGGCTTTTCGCTTATATATTAATAAATATATAAATATAATATGATATGATAAAATATTAATATTTAATTATGTCTTAATTATATTTGAATTTTTAGTGGAGAAAAATAGTATTTTTAACTTTTCACTTTTTGACGTCTCACTTATATAATAAGATGATTTAGATTCATATTAGATTAAATCATTTAATTAGACAACATTAAATACAATTAAACAACAATTAAATAATGAGTTAATAAAATAATTTTAAAAATGAGAAATTTGTCAAAAAACCACGAAAAAGAAATATAAAATGGAAGCCTTAGAGGCATGCCACATCAGCATGCCTCATGCTTCCTTTATATATTGATATATTCATATATTGATTGCTACTCCCTACTTTCTTAATCTTAAAATAATTTAATAAAGCTTTTAAAAAGGATAAAAATGTAAAAAAAGAAAAATGTGAGTGGATCACTTACATGTTTAGTAGCATCATTCATGTGATTATTTTGGACAGAAGTAAAAAGTAACATTATTACTCATATTATATATACTCAAAACTCCACAAAAATCACTCTCACACATCTTCGCCTTGTATTGTAAAACTTTCTCCATTTTTTCTACTCTCTTTTTATTTTCTTCTTGACGTTATATCTATCTAACTAATCAAAAGTGATGGATACTTATGATGATATATCTTCAACTTGAACCACTTTTTGATGGTGATAAATGGGACCATCGCAAGATTTCAAATCGATCAAATTCAAAAAGTTGATGATAAACAAATAATTCCTATGACCGATCGTGGACGAGCGTAGTTAGTTGTTCGAGATGTTCAAAAAATCTCCATAGAAGAAAGTGATAAAGAAGTGAAGAAAGGCATTACGCATCTGAAGACCGATGTTGATCAATTTGTTATGATTGGTATCGAAACATAATAAAAGAATCAAGATGATGATGATGTGGTCAATCGAGAAATTGATGTAGAAATTCAAAAAAAGTGAGATAAGTTTGTTGACTCAAAAATGGATGATGAGGTTTTAAAGAAAAGAGAGAAGCTTCTATTGTAGAATCTACTAATGAGCCATTGGTTGCAAGAAGAACAAACCCTAGAGGGCTCATAGGAAGCGCTACGATCCTCCACAAGAGCTAATTAGAGGAAAATCAGAGAGCAAACATGAAAGAATTAATGCTAAAGATTTCATCTTACCTGATGGCCGGGCATCTCAAATTCAGATAGAATAAAAAGAAACAAGCTCACACACGATACCGTAAATTAATAATTAAGTTTCTCACTTATCATGTTATATTAAATTACTCTTTGATAATCTTGGATATATGTTTTAAATTTTAAATGCACTAATTTTTATCTAGTCTTATAAATAATCAATGGTTTGATTTTTAGTGCAAAATCACGAAGTTTTGATACACATTAGACGTAGATTGTTGTAATCAAATTCTAGCTTTAATTTTCTGTTCATTTATTATTATTTAATATTTAATATTCAATATATATATATATATATATAAAATTTCTTGTAGTATTACATTAAAGAAAGTACAAAACATGTTTGCCGACCAAGCATGGAACTCATAGATATCAACAATCCAAACAAAAGATATGTGAAATTGTAACTTTGAGCTTTGCTAATTTATACAATTTAATTAATTAATTTCTTCACTTTTTAATAAATAGAACTAATCTATGACTAATTAAGCTTACACTCTAATCTATAGTCTTTTCTTTTTACTTTACAAGTTATCGCCATTTATATTAATACATTTTGGCAGAGAAAAGCCAAGTTCAACAAGGATGATATCAAAGGAGGTCAAGTAATTGCAGAGTAATTTTCTTTTTTTCTTTTGACATGAGCCGAGTACTTAATTTAAGTTGCGTACATCTTTTATATCCTGTACTTATGAAGATTTATTTTTTATTTCTTTTATATTGAACTAGTTAATTGTATAATTAAGTTAGTATTATTACTATTGAATGTGATAGAAACTAAACTCATATTTACTACTCCCTTTATTTTATAATTAAGTGGTGTTTTTATTTTGTACACCTCCTTTAAAATTTTTATTTATTTTTAGAAAGAAATAATTAAATAGTATATTCTTTTGTTCATTTATACTTTTCATTATACTAAAATAAGTTTTCTACTTTATTTTTTAGTATATCTAGGAAAGAGTATTTTTACCCACATTAACTAATCCGTTTCCAAATAATTTTTGAAGATCTTTTGAAATGCTAACTGTCATCAGTATTATATTAAAATATGCGCTTCTTATTTTTTTTTAAAAGAAAGTGCAAATTCCATTATGGACAAATAAAAGTGAATGGAGGGAGTACTTAATACTAGCCTTTAATTGCATAAAAATCCATTCATTTAAATAGAGTGAATTTGAAAAAGAAATAATTAATATCTTTAATTTAGAAAATCATTTATTTTGAATCAAAATAATAAATTAAAAATACCATTTAATATGAAATGCGAAAGTATTCTAATATTTTATGATGCATAACACTCTAAGGAGGTTTCCTTCCTTTATGTATTTGAGGATCAAGATATAAGTTAAAGGTTATTGTCAAATCCTCAACTACAAAATTATTTTACTTTTTATATATGTTATAGCCAAACAAAAATGCAAATATCTACTTTTATTTTCTTATTTTAAATTTTTAGTGATATATATTTTTAAAACATATTAAATTGATAAACATAGTGAAAGAAACAAAAAAATATTATTCATTATTTATTATTATAATAACTAATTTTAAATTGAGTTATTCAACAAAAATAAGTAAACATCACAATTCTAGGAAAAAAAATTAATTCACAATAAATGACAAGAATCAATATAATCCTAAAATGTAATGAAAGTCAAGGCGCATACCATAACTAACTCTTCTCAAAAAATTTCCATGTTTTAGATTTGATTATGTCATAAATGATTTCAAAATATATACCGCACACATACATAAGTTTTTAGCAAACTGGTTTCTATATACATACGACAACGATGACAAGATGTACGTATATATAAGTGTGAACAAGATACACCATCGTGATTTGAGTATAATGAGAGAGACACAATTGGGGTATAAATATTATGATACTGTACAGGTAAGACACTATATGATATTATTATGGTGTAGAGACGTCGTGGTGGAATTGTGAAGAGACAGTATGTACATGTGTACTTTAATTGTGGAGGACTTAACTCCATCGGTATGGTTTGATGCTTTCCTTATGTGTACTTGAACTATTTAATTTGTATTGTGATTGAATGCTTGATCAATGTGGCTGGGTAGTGGGTTATAAAAGGTAACGCAACCAGTTATAAATGGTAGTGAATTACTAGGAGATCTTTGGTCTAGCCTTATTATTATCATATAGACAAGGGAGTAGAAACGAAACTAAAGAGGGTGAGTTAATCATGCGCAGTCAAATAATAGATCATTAAATAAATGAATACGGGCTTAATTTGTGATAATGGAAGGAAAATGGGGTAGATGTGCTACAAGGTTTATGGAGGGTTAATAGGAGGAGAGGATCATGAAATCAACTACCGCCTAACTAGGGTGGCACTACAGCCGGGCAAATCACCGTCAGAGGGGAGACCCATCAGAGCGGTCAAGGTATCCACTACATTAAGGTGAGAAACAAAATAAGATTTGGAATGAGGACTATAATGGTAGGATAGATGCTCGAATATTGATGAATTATGGTAATCAAAATAAAGTGATAAATGAACTTATGGGGTTATAAATATAATTTTGGCAATATTCCTACATTTATTAATTCATTGTATGTTAAATTATATGCAGTTACGTGAACTAATCTTAGTCTATCAATGATTTCTATCGCATGTGTGGTGTAACGATACTACCTTGTTACACATTTTTGGTATAGGTTATGGTTGGTTTGAAGTTTCTTGATTGGATGTGGAGTACGCAGCCTCAACTTCCGTAACTTGGCAAATGAAGTTGTGTCATTATATTTTGTCAAGAGCTCTTGTACCTGCCTAAACTAGGTATTGAGAGTCATGGTTCGGAAGATAATATTTAATATAATTCTAGCAATATTTTTTATCATGCAAGCCAATGAGTATTTAAATTATTTTTTTATTTTATGCGTTGGTTTAAAAGGGGTTCTCCTATCGAGCTATCAATGATGCAGGTACTGGCACGACTCGCCCATTCGGAACGTGAAATGGGAAAAACATAACTTAATATATACAAAAACTATATAGCATTATATCCCCCTCCCCTCCCCCAACCCAAAAATCAACCTTTATTATTTTTTATTTCTTATTTTAGTATAATGCAATCATTAAAAACTTTTTTAGATTGACAGACATAAAGCAGACATAAAGGAAAATCACCATTTGAATATAATTACAACTACCACTTTTAAAAATAAGATTATTTAATAAACGACAAGTAAATACCACAATTTAATAAATTTTTTAATTGATAACTAAATGATAAAAATCAGCATAATCATAATAACGTACTTAACCTGATAGAACGCGTACCACAATTAACTATTCTTCCGACTTTCGTATTTTAGATTTGGAAACGATAAAAGATTCAACTACAAAAAGTACTCCTTGGTAGAAAATATTAATTTTCACTTTGCATTGCAAATATAGTAAAAAAAAAAAAAAGAAGCCGATGTATGGTGATTCTTTCTCAATATGCAAGATAACAATAAAAGTCTTTTATCCTAATTCATTACTCTCCGGTCTTCTTAATCATAAAATAATTTAATAAAATTTTTTAAAAGGACTAAGATTTTAAAAATTTGTGAGGGATCACTTACATGTTTAAATAGCATCATTCATGTGAGTATTTTGACAAAGTAAAAACGCACAGTATCATCATATCATATATACTAAAACTCCAAAAATCACTCACACATCTTAAATTTTGTATAAAAAAAAAAATTCTCCATATTCTTCTACTCTCTCCTTTATTTTCTGGCCTTCTATCTAGCTAACTAATCAAAAGGTGATGGATACTTATGATGATATATTCTATGAAATCGAACCACTTTTTGATGGTGATGAATGGGACTATCGCAAGATTTCAATTGATCAAATCCACAAACCGATGATAAATCAGCTTAATTCCTATGACTCGATCAAATTGGTGCGAAAGAAGTTGTTCCCCATGCTCAAAAATCGTCATGAAGAAAGTGATAAAGAAGTGAAGAAAAGGTGACACAGATATGAATACTTATGTTGATCGATTTGTTATGATTCATCAGAAACATCATAAAAAATCGCTGATGATGATGATGTGGTCAAGAAAGAAATTAACGTAGAAATCCAAAAAAGTGAGATAATTTACTTGACTCGAAATGGATGATGAGCTTATAAAAGAAAAAGAGAGAAGCCTCTTCTATCAAATCTACTAATGATCCATTGGTTGCAAGAAGAACAAAACCCTAGGAGAGCTCATAGAAGCGCTAACAACCTCCACAAGAGCTAATTAGAGAAGAGAGCAAACGGAAAGGATTAATGCTAAAGATTTCTTCTTACCTGATGATTGGGCAACCGAAATTAGTATTAGAGTAAAAGGAAATAGGTCTGACCACAAAGATACGGTAAATTAATAATTAATTTTGTCTACTTATCATAAAACATTCAATTACTTCTATGCTTTAAATTTTAAATGCACTAATTTTTATCTTGTTTTATAGATATTGAATGGTTTGATTTTAGTGTAGAATCATCGAAGTTTTGATATACATTATGACTATTAGATTATTGTTATTAAATTCTATTCTTAATTTTTTTTAATTATTATTATTATTATTTAATATTCAATATTACATATATATGTCTCAAATTGTATTATTAATTATTGATGCAAAATATTCATGATGTTTTGATATACATACATACATACATACATACATACATACATATATATATATATATATATATATATATATATATATATATATATATATATATATATATATATATATAACTTCTGTAGTATGACATTGAGGAAAATACAAAACATGTTTGTCGATCAAGGATGGAATTCACAGATATCAACAATCCAACAAAAAGGTATGTGAAATTATAACTTGTGAGCTATGCTAATTTATAAAATTTATTTAATTAATTAATTTTTTTGCTTTTTAATAAATAGAACTGATCAATGACTAATTAAGCTTTACCATTTCCAATGGATAGTTCTTTTCTTTACTTTTTACAATTTTATTAAAGTGTTTATATTCATACATTTTACAGAGGAAAGCCTGCTCAACAAATATGAGATCCATGAGGTCAAATAATTGAAAAAGAGTAATTTTTCCTTTTTTTTTTACATGTGTTGAGTCCGTAATTTAAGTTGTGTGGTATTTTATATCCTGCACTTATGAAAATTTATCTTTTTATTTTTATGTTGAACTAGCTAATTGTATAATTAAGTCAATATTATTATTGAGTATGATAGAAACTAATCTCATAATTAATACTCCCTTTAGTTTTTATTTAAGTGGTGTTTTTATTTTCTCAGACTCCTTTATATATTTTGTTTAGTTTTAGAAAGAAAGAATTAAATAGTACTTAATCTCTCTGTTCATTTTTACTTTTTCACTATATTAAAATAAGTTTTCACTTTTACTTTTTTGCTTTAGTATATCAAGAAAAAGATAGTATTATTTTTATCTTTAATATTAACTACTACTTTTCCAAATAATTTTTCAAAATCTTTTGAAATGCTAACTGTCACAAGAATTTTACTAAAATATGCGGTTCTTTTATTTTATTTTGAAAGAAAGTACAAAGTCCATGATGGACAAATTAAAGTGAATGGAGGGAGTACTTTAGTATAGTTTCTTAATTACATAAAAATTCACTCATTTAAATAGTAGTGAATTTGAGAAAAATAATTAATATCTTTTTTTTGATTATGTGAAACACAATTTATTTTGAATCAAAAATTTAAATTAAAACACGATTTATTTTGAATCAAAAAAGTAAAACACCATTTATTTTGAATCAAATAAAAATTAAAAATACCATTTATTATGAAGTGGATAAGTATTCTAGTACCGTATGACGCATACCACTCGAGGTGGTTTCCCTTCCTTTATGTATTTTCTTTTTGAGGATCAATATATAAGGTAAAGGTTATTATCAGATCATCAATTACAACAAATGACCGCATTCTTTATATACTTTTATAGACAAAGAAAAATGCAATGTCTACTTTTATTTTTCTTATTTTCAAGTTTTAGTGATATATATTTTTAAAACCTATTAAATTGCTAAACATAATGAAAGAAACATAAAATAAATATCATCCATTATTTATTATTATTATAATCACATTTTAAAATTGAGAGTTTTTAATCGACAATTAAATGACAAGAATAAATATAACCATATTAACAAACATTCTAATTAAGGTGCGTACCATAACTAAATTTTCTTCAAAAATTTCCTTGTTTTAAATTTGATTACGTCATAAAATTTCAAATATATTCAATAGCACACACACATAATTTTTTATTTTACTTTCAAACCGCCATATACATAGGGTCAGCGCACAACATGTAAAGATATGCTGCTGAGATACAAGATATACATCGTGATTCGAGTATAATGTTAGAGACACACAGTTGGGGTGTAAATATTATGATACGGTACAGGTAAGACACTATACGATATTATTATGGTGTGGTGGCACGCTAAGGAATTTAGAAGAGACAGATATGTACATGTACTTTAGTTGTGGAGTACTTAACCCCATAAGTATATTTTGATGCTTTCCTTATGTGTACTTGAGCTATTTAATTTGTATTGTGATTGAATGCTTGATTAATGTGGTTGTGCGGGTTAAAGAAGGTAACGCAATTGAGTTATCAATTATAATGAATTACTAGGAGATCTTTGGTCTAACCTATTATCATCATATATAAGAGAGAGCGTAAAACTAAATTAAAGAGGGAGAGTTAATCATGCTGGTCAAAAAATAGATCATTACATAATGACTACGGGCTTAACTTGTGATAATGGAAGGGTAAATGGGGTAGACATGCTACAAGGTTTATATGACGGGTTAATAGATGAGAAGACTAGTGAAACCGACAACTGCCTAACTAGGTGCCGCCGCAATGGCAAATCACTCAGAGCGAGATCGCCGTAGCGGTCAAGGCATACACAACAGCAAGGTGAGTGAGAAATAGAATAAGATTTGGAACTAGGGCTAGAGAGGGTAGGGTAGATGCCCGAATATTGATGATTATCGGTAGTTAAATAAAGTGAAAATGAACTTGTGGGGTTACAAATATAATTTGAGTCGTTGTTTTTATTTATTAATTCAATTTCATGTTAAATTATATGCGCTACATGAATAAATCTTAGTCTCAGAGAGATGATGTCTATCAGTATGTGTGATGTACTCGATACTAACTCGCTAAACCTTTTTGGTGTTGGTTTTGGCAAAAAGTTTGAAGTTTCATGATTGACGTGGAGTACCGAGCCTCAACTTCCGTCATTTTTCCGCATTAATGGCCGTGATTTCATTTTATTTTATCAAGCATTCTAGGTAGAGCTCTTGTACGTGGCTAGACTAGGTCTTTGGAGAGTTACTAGTTTGGAAGAATTTTTTTATAATTCTAGTAATATTTGTATCATGCATGCTAATGAGTATTTAAATTATTATATTTTTTGCGTTGGTTCAAAAAGTGGTTCTCTTATCGAGCTAAAGTTGATGTAGGTGCCTGCACGATTCACCCATTCAGATCGTGGAAATGGAAAACATAACTAAGTATATTAAAAACTATATATAGCATTATATTCCTCCCTTACCCAACCCAAACAAAATTCAAATTTATTATTATTTTTATTTCGTATGTTATTGATAATGCAATCATCAAACCTAATAAGTTGATAAACATAAAAAGACATAACAACAACATCACCACCGTTTATAATTACAATCATCACTTTTAAAAATTTGGATATTTAACAAACGATAAGTAAATACCATGATTTAGCAAATTTTTAATCGATAATTAAACGATAAAATCAACATAATCATAATATCGTACTTAACAAATTTAACGCTGCAACACAATTAACTATTCTTCGACTTTCTCGTAATTAGATTTGGAACGATATAAAAGATTCAACTATCAAAAATACTCCTTGGTAGAAAATATTAATTTCCACAATCTTCATTGCATTGCAAATATGGTAGAAAAAAAGAAGTCGATGTATGGTGATTTTTCTCAATATGCAAGATAATAATAAGTGTCTTTATCTTAATTGTTACTCCCTAGCCTTCTTAATCTTAAAATAATTTAATAAAATTTTAAAAAGGACTAACATGTAAAAATTGTGAGGGATCACTTACATGTTTAAGTAGCATCATTCATGTGATTATTTTGGAAAGAAGTAAAAAATGTAACAAGCAGTAATCATATCATATATTCAAAACACCCACAAAATCACTCACACATCTTTCGCCTTGTATCTAAAAAAATTTCTCCATTTTTTTTACTATGATCTTTTTTTTATTTTCTTCTTGACTCATCTATCTAACTAATCAAAAAAGATGGATACTTATGATGATATATTCTCTCAACTTGAACCACTTTTGATGTGATGAATGGGACCATCACAAGATTTCAACTACTCAAGTTCACAAAGTTGATGATAAACAGTCAATTCCTATGACTGATCAAAGACGAGCAAAAAGAAGTTGTTCCCGATGCTCAAAAATCATAGAAGAAAGTGATAAAGAAGTGAAGAAAGGTGACACAGATTTGAAGAATGATGTTGATCAATATGTTGGTGATTGATTAGAAAATCATAAAGAAACCAGTGATGATGAAGATCTAGTCAAACAAGAAATTGGTATAGAAATTCAAAAAAGTGAGATAATTTGGCTTGACTGAAAATGGATGATGAGGTTATAAAGAAAAAGAGAGAAGCTTCTATTGCAGAATCTACTAATGAGCCATATTGGTTGCAAGAAGAACAAATCCTAGGAGGGCTCATAGAAGCTTACCGATCCTCCACAAGAGCTAATTAGAGGAAAATCATAGAGCAATCATGAAAGAATTTTAATGCTAAAGATTTCATCTTACCTGATGGCCGGGCATCTGAAATTCGACTAGAGTAAAAAGAAACAAGTCAGCTACACAAAGATACCGTAAATTAATAATTAATTTTCTCTACTTATCATAAAATATTCAATTAATAAAATAAAAAAATCACAATAAAAAATATATAAAATTTAATTTAATTAATTAATTCTTCACTTATTCAATAAAGAGAACTAATATATGACTAATTAAGTTTACAATTACCAATCGATACCTCTTTTTTATTTTTCTTTTACAATTTTATTAAAGTGACTATATTGATACATTTATGCAGGAGGAAAGCCAAGTTCAACAAGGATGAGATCGAAGGAGGTCAAGTAATTGCAAGAGTAATTTTCTCTTTTTTTCTTTGACATGATATAAGCACTTAATTTAAATTGCATATATCTTTTAAATCTTGCACTTATGAGGATTTATCTTTTATTTTTTTTATGTTGAATTAGCTAATTGTATAATTGCTTCCAGATTGTTACTATTGAATGTGATAGAAACTAAACTCATAATTACTACTCTCTTTATTTTTTATTTAACTGGGGTTTTTATTTGTACACCTTCTTTAAAATTTTTGTTTATTTTCTAAAGAAAGAATTAAATAGTATATTCTCTCTCGTTCATTTTTACTTTTTCACTATACTAAAATAAGTTTGCATTTTTACTTTTCACTTTAGTATATCAAGAAGAATGCAGTACTTTTTTACCTTAATATTAACTACTATGGATGAGAGGTTATAAAGAAAAAGAGAGAAGTTTTTGCTGTAGAATCTACTAATGAGCCATTGGTTGCAAGAAGAACAAACTCTTGAGTGGGCTCATAGAAGCGCTATTGGGCCTCCACAAGAGATAATTAGAGGAAAATCATAGAGAAAACGTGAAAGGATTAAGGCTAAAGATTTCATCTTACCTAATGGATGGGCAACTGAAATTCGTGTTAGAGTTAAAGGAAACAGCTTGGCCACAAAGATACGGTAAAGTAATAATTATTTTCTCTACTTATCATAAAATATTCAATTACTTATCAATCTTGGATATATATTTTAAATTTTAAATGTAATAATTTTTATCTAGTTATGAAAAAATGAATGGCTTGATATTAGTGTTGAATCATCAGAATTCTTGATACACATTATGACTATTAGATTATTGTAATCAAATTCTATTTTTAAGTTTTTTCAATTATTATTATTTAATATTCAATATATATACGCATCAAATTGTATCATTAATTATTAAATCAGTCAAAATATTCATGATGTTTTTCATTATATGTATAATATTTCTTGTAGTATTACATTGAAGAAAGTACAAAACATGTTTGCCGATCAAGGATGGAACTCCATAGATATCAACAATCCAAACAAAAGGTATGTGAAATTGGAACTTGTGAGCTTTCCTAATTTATACAACATTTAATTAATCAATTTTTTACTTTTTAATAAATCGAACTGATCTATGACTAATTAAGTTTACCATCGCCAATCGATAGTTCTTTTCTTTTACTTTACAATTTTATCAAAGTGTTTATATTCATACATTTTGGCAAGAGGAAACCAAGTTCAACAAATATGAGATTGATGGAGGCCAAACAATTACAAGAGTAATTTTTCATTTTTCTTTGACATGTGTTGAGTCCTAATTTAACTTCTTGTGTGCATTTTCTATATCCAACAGTTAAGAAGATTTATCTTTATTTCTTTTTATGTGTTGAACTAGTTAATTGTATAATTAAGTCAAAAGATATTATCATTGGAATGTGATAGAAACTAAACTCATATTACTACCTTGTTATTTTATATTTAAGTGATGTTTTTATTTTTGTGCACCTTCTTTATATATTTATTTATTTAGAAAGAAGGATTAAATAGTACTCCTATTCTCTATTTTCATTTACTTCTTTTCACTATTACAATAAGTTTTCACTTTATATTAATAAAAAGATAGTATTTTTTTACCTTTAATATTAACTACTAGTTTTTTAAATAAGGTTTTCAAGATCTTTGAAATGCTAACTCATTACTAGTATTATACTAAAAATATTCGGTTTTTTATTCTGTTTTGAAAGAAAGTACAAAATCCATGATGAACGAATAAAAGTGAAACGGATGGAGACAGAATAGCGCTTCTTAATTACATAAAATCCACAATCATAAATAGTCCCGAATTTAATAATTAGTATCTTTTTTTGATTATGTGAAACACCATTTATTTTGAATCAAAATAATAAATTAAAAATACGATTTATTTTGAATCAAAAATAAAAATTTAAAACACCATTTATTTTGAACCAAAATAAAAAATTAAAAATACCATTTATTATGAAGTGGATAAGTATTCTAGTACCGTATGAGGCGTAATTTACCGAGGAGGATTCCTTCCTTTATGTATTTTCTTTTTGAGGATCAATATATAACGTAAATGTTATTTACAAATCATCAATTACAACAAAATGATTGTACTTTTATATACTTTATAGCCAAACAAAAAATGCAATGTCTACTTTTATTTTTCTTATTTTCAATTTTTAGAAGTATATATTTTTAAAATATATTAAATTGATAAACATAACGAAAGAAACATAAAATAAATATTATTCATTATTTATTATTATAATAATCAAATTTTAAATTGAGTTATTCAACAAAAATAAGTAAACATAACAACCTAGTGAGCCTTTATTCCAGGCCCAGACTAACGTATCGGCCCCAACGAGTCGTGGTATCAACCATTGACTCGTTGTGTGACATGTTGATCTTTGTCTGGACAAGCTTTCTAGATTCTCTTTAGGGCATTTTTGTAACTTTCTACCTTTTAATCCCTAAACTAGGTCAAGTGTTTTGGGTTATATTATTGAGGATTTAGGAGGTAATCGATGTTCCCTCTTCATTTCTCTCATTATCTCAAAAGTCAAAACGTAGAACTTAGTTAGAAAGCACAGAGTAAGAGCAAGGGTTTGATTTTCTTCTAATTTCTCAAGGATTTCTCAAGAATCTTTCACCAGGTATGTAGAATTTAGTAAGGGAATTGTCCTTCCCTTTATGCCCCAAAACATTTAAATTTTCTTATCATTTCTAGCTCCCGAGACTTTCAAATTTAGAAAATTTTCAGTGTAATCCGATTCAGCTCATGTGAAATGTTGTTCATATTGATAGTTGCTATATTTTCATTATTAGAGATAATGTTGATACTTTTTTCCTGTAAATGGGTGTATGCCCTATTCTTGAATATAGAAATTAGGGTCTTGTATATTGTATAGACATAGTGCTGTTTCGACTCTACCGTGTTGGAAATTCCATGCTGCTATTATCGGGCTAAATGCTCGCCGCTGCATGCTAGCTCGGGCCAGTCATGATGTTAATATCTTCAGTATCTTTCAGTAATGTCAGCTGATCAGTTTGACTAGTCAGTTCTGAGGTATTTATATGCCTCCCAGCTTACCGCTTATCGCTTTGTTCTTCTTTAGATGATTACGACGCTTCCGCATAAGCACTCCGACTAGTTAGGACACCAATTACAGTATTTGGTCCGATAAGACTCTTAGAGTACTTCCAGATAAGTGTCCCTAATTTAGTCTTTGGCCTTAGCTTCGAGCTATCAGCTTAGTAGACACTTAGTTTTATCCAGTGGGAGTGGTACTTAGCACCGGTAGGCCGGGGTTCCGCCGCACCCTGTCTCGTAACTAATGCTACTACCCTAAGTTATTTTTCCCTAATGGGCCCATATTTCAGATCACCCACTCCGCCTTATACTGGCAAAGGCATCTGGGTCCTATCGATGGGGTGTATACGCGAACTCACGTTTAGCTCACGTGGTTATATACTGTTATAGACTTCCACTAGTCAAGACATTCTCGCTTAGTTCAAATAGCTCGCCAAAAGATCTCATATCCAAGACATGTCTATGACCACCACCTAGGTCATTACTAACCATATAAGTTATATTTCAGCTGTATTAGTCTTCAATATTTCAGTTGGTCATTTTATGTCATTTCCATTTTTAGTTACTTGTTCTTTTCATGATTATTATATCTCTCACTTACTCGCACATTCAGCATCGCGCATATTTTCTTATGTTTTATCGTATCATGATACAAAGCAGTTCTCAGTCCCAACATTACCTAGTTTCAACGATATCAACAGCAGCATTGGGTGAATCCTCATCTTCGAGAATGATATTTACTTTCAGTTAGTTTTGCAAGAAGATTTTAGAGTTAGCTGGGCTTGTCCTAACAACTCATCATTGAGTAGATAGCTTTTAAACATAGATATGGGTTATCAATATTGTATTTCTGATGTATTGACCCTTATGAAATCAGTTTTCGTAAATGATTTTATTTATTTAAAGCTTCCACTTATGTTTACTCGCTGGGCCATCAAGGTTATGATAGACCATGGGTTAGGCTTAAGTCATTTAGATCTCAAGTACCATGTCTCGTCCAAAAAGGTACGCACTTCTGGATCGTGACATAGAAGTGCCATTGGATCCTCCATAAGAGCTAATTAGAGGAAAATTCAGAGAGCAAATGTGAAAGGATTAATGCTAAAGATTTAATCTTACCCGATGGTCAAGACCAAATTCGTGGTTAGAATAAAAGGAAACAATTTTGGCCACAAAGATATGGTAAATTAATAATTAATTTCCTCTATTTATCATAAAATATTCAATTACTTTGATAATCTTGGATATATATTTTAATTTTAAATGCACTAATTTTTATCTAGTTTTATAAACAATGAAGGGTTTGATTTTTAGTGTAGAATCAATCAAGTTTTGATACACATTATGACTATTAGATTATTGTAATCAAATCTCTATATTTAATTTTTTTCACTATTGTTATTTAATATTCAATATATATATATATATAATTCTTTTTTATAATTTTGTTATTTTATATTATTTATTCTCTTTTGTAGGATTATGATAATTTATATGTAAAATTTGTAATATTACATTGAGGATAGTACAAACATGTTTGTTGATAAATGAAGGAAATCCATAGATATCAACAATCTAAAGAAAAGGTATGTGAAATTGTAAGTTGTGAGCTTTGCTAATTTATACAATTTATTTAACTAATTAATTCTTCACTTTTTTTATAAATAGAACTGATCTATAACTAATTAAGTTTACAATTGCCAATCAACAGTTCTTTTCTTTTTACATTCATTATTTTATTAAAGTATTTATATTAAATACATTTTGCAGGAGGAAAGCCAAGTTCAACAAGATGAGATCAATGGAGGTCAAATAATTGTAGTAATATTCTCTTTTTTTTTCTTTGATATGAGTTGAGTACTTTATTTAAGTTTCATACATCTTTTATATCCTGCACTTATGAGGATATATATATTTTTTATTTTATGTTGAACTAGTTAATTGTATAATTAAGTCGATATTATTACTATTGAATGTGATAGAAACTAAACTCATAATTACTACTCCTTTTATTTTATTATTTAAGAGGTGTTTTTATTTTGTACATCTACCTTTAAAATTTTTGTTTATTTTTGTGAAAGAAAGAATTAAATAGTATATTCTTTCTGTTCATTTTTTACTTTTTACTATACTAAAATAAGTTTTAGTTTTTATTTTTTGACTTTAGTATATCAAGAAGAAGACAAGATTTTTTACCGTTAATATTAACTACTACTTTTCCAAAAAATATTCAAGACTTTTGAAATGCTAATTGTCACGGGTATTATACTAAAATATGCACTTCTTTTATTCTTTTTCAAAAGAAAGTGCAAAGTCCATAATGGACAAATAAAAGTGAATGGAGGGAATATTTAATATAGTTTCTTAATTACATAAAAATCCACTCATTTAAATAGGAGTGAATTTGAAAAGATAATTTAATATATTTTTGATTTTGTGAAACACCATTTATTTTGAATCAAATAATAAATTAAAAGCACCATTTGTTTTTTAACAAAACAAAAATTTAAAATACTATTTATTATGAAATGGAGAAGTATTCTTGCTTTGTATGATGCATAGCAATTTGAGAGGTTTCCTTCCTATATGTATTTTCTTTTGAGGACTTCATATAAGTTAAAGGTTATTGTCAAATTCTCAACTACAAAATGATTTTACTTTTATGTTATAGCCAAACAAAAAATGCAATGTCTACTTTTTGATATTTCTTATTTTAAAAATTTTAGTGATTATATTTTTAAAATCTTAAAAAATTTAAAAATTCAAAAACAAAAAAAAACTAATATAATTAAAAATATTATTAATTATTAATTAATATTTTAATTAAATTTTACAAAAAATCAGGTAGAGTTTTTTCTGTTTTTAAATTTTTTAATTTTTACAATTTTAAAAAAAATTATCAACCGCTTAAATGACAAGAATAAATATAATCATAAAAACAGACTTAACGCTTAGGCGTGCACCATAACTAACTCTTCTTCCAAAATTTCTGTATTTTAGATTTGATTACATCATAAATGAATTTCAAATATATGCAACCGTACATACACATAATTATTTTTAGCTAAACTAGTTAAGTATACATGCGCATCATGATGACAAGATGTACAAATATACAAGTGTGATACAAGATATACCATAGTGATTCGAGTATAATGTGAGAGACACAATGTAAATATTATGATACGGTACAGGTAAGACAATACATGATATTATTATGGTGTAGAGACGTCTTGTGGATTATAGAAGAGATAGACATGTACATGTACTTTTATTGTGGAGGACTTAACTCCATCGGTATGGAATGATGATTTCCTTTATGAGTACTTGAGCTACTTTTTGTTTTTTTGGTAACTAGCATTTCATTAATCTTCAAAGTAGTATTTACAAATCCATAGTCAGCTCCACACCAACTATTTCAGATCTTGTCCACTACTTCTACGCTATACCATTAACATGACTCAAAACTCTTAACACTTGCAAGACACTGTTAATTAGCTCTCACATGGCACAAATAAGCTATTTCTTTTGCTAATGTTTCACTGCTATTTCTTTGCATATTGAATCTCCTCTGGTGCCTTTCTATCCACCACGCATTAATACATTCAACAAAAACCAACTTAAACAATTGCTCCCTTGCAGATTTCCCTTTTGCATTTCTCACATCCCATTGTAAATGTTGCTCCCATGATGACCACACAATTGGCTGCCAATGTAACCATCTGACTAAGTGACCCCAAATAGCAGTAGTATAATCACACTGCATCAATATATGATACCTCGTTTCTTCCTAGCCTCGGCATAGAACACATATTTTATCAATGCTCACATCCCACTTTAGCAAATGATCTGCTGTCACTAGTCTATTCTGAATAGCCAACCACATGATAAATTGAGCTTTTGGTCTAGCACAATTCTGGAATAAGAAGCTCTTCCATTCCACTCTAGGTAGCTGCCCCAGTAATTTTAGATAAACTTGTTTTATCAAACTACCCTCCTTTACTAGATCAGGCTGGAGCAATTGAATGACACTTTTTGCCTCAATTATTTTCCTTACCATCCAACTAGCTTGTTGGAGAATGATAATGGAATTTAGCTCTTTCCCTTTGATATAATAAGCATGGATCCACCTGATCCATAGCTTCTCCTTCTGCAAAGCAATATCCCAGAAGCTCTTAGCCACAACTGCTTTATTCCAGAGAGCAAGGTTTATTAAATTCAAACCCCCTGCTGATTTAGGAGTGCACACCTTCTTCCAAGAAATCAGTGTTCTCTTTGTAATGGAATTAGTTCTAGACCATAAAAAGCTCCTACAATAAGCCTCAATGGTTTCAACAACTTTAACAGGTATCATAAAGAGTTGAGACCAATAAGCTTATATACCAATCAGGACAGATTGAACCAACTGAGCTCTACCAGCATAAGATAATTTTTTTATTTTCCAAAAAGACATTCTGGCAATTATCTTAGTAATTAGGGGTTGCCATTGAAAAATAGAGAGATTTTTTACTGGCCAAAGGGATACCTAGATATTTAAAAGGCAAGTTCCCCTGGGAGAATTCCAATTGCTGCAAGATTCTATTATGCATTTCTATCAAAACACCACCAAAATACACTGAACTCTTCCCCATATTCGCTTGTAAACCTAAAGCCCTTGAGAACTTGAGAAAGCAGTTATGCACACAATCAACAGACAGGTAGTCTCCTCTGGTAAATATCAATAAATTATCAGCAAAATTGAGGTGAGT
>JACEIK010000450.1:206513-232107 GCA_018107945.1 Datura stramonium | reverse complement strand
AAGTATGTTTTTCCTGCAAAACAACGCTAATCATGTTGGTTAGTATAAATTCACACTTCCCTACAATTTACATGCAAATGCACAAACATTGTTGGATAAAAAAGGCAAAAATGATGCATTTGAGTATCACTCGGGCATATAAATATGCCCCAGATCAGAAGGACCCCACAAGTCGTGGTCAGTCACCATAATTCGTGGGATGAGTCGTGGCCAGCCGGGAAAATTTTGATGGAGATTAAGGAAGTGCATGTGACAAGTGGTGACCACGAGTCATGGTCACCAGTAATGATTCGTGATGTCACTCGTGATGAGCCCAGATGATTTTTTAAGCAGTGTACTTGACGGACGATGCCACGAAATCGTGGCCTAAGGTGACGAGTCGTCATGTCCCTTATGGGGACTGGCATATTTTCTGCGAATTTAGTAAGGGCTTTTTCGTAATTCCTATAATACTAAGGCCTAAACTACATCGTTTTAGGTTATGAATGATGACTTTTAAGGGGGTTAAGTTCATTTTAGGCCATTCTCATTCATGCATGCAAAGATAGAAAGTTAGAGAGGTGATCAAGCTAGTTCTTCTTCAAGTTCTCTTCAATTCTTCCTTGGGAAATCAAAGAAGTGTAAAAATCAACTTCAATCAGGTATGTAGGGTTATGAATGGGTGAATCCTTTCACACCCATGCCCAATCCCTCTCTAAATCATGAATTTCCTATGTCAAATCTACGAGGTTTTAACCCAATGCATAATATTCCTAATTCTTTACATGGGTATGATTTAAATATATATATACTATTAAATTATGATTCATGGGTAAGTTTTATGTTATTTCCAATGAAAAATCATGTCCTAAGTTTATTTAATCAAAATGCCCAATCATAGAAAGTTCATGAAAGATGAGATTTGTGATGAATGTATGATTATGATGAGATATTATGATGAAAAACATGTTTCCAAGCTACCGATATTTATAATCATATTTTCAAAATGAATTGAGTATTTTAAAGCATGTTAAGGTATTGGGCAATGCCCACATGTTCAAGTATGATTTATGATTTTTCCCAAATTAAGCTTACCACATGGTTTTTGAGCGAAGATTCCCAATTATCTTTCAGCTTGTGGTATGTTTTGAGCTAAAGCTTCTCATATGCATGATTTCATATTTGAGATGTATTTGATTATTGAGCTTCGTTAAATGAAAATGGAAAGCTTCGTTGAAAAACGATGGAGAGCATATGCATGATTTTGGGAGTAGTGTCTAGCACCGAGTAGGCTAAGGGTTGACTACCCTATGCCTCAGAACTACGAGCCAACGTAGGTTTATTCTTGTATATATTACTTCGGGACCTCCCTTGTGAGCTATCCCCTGCCTTATCGGGCCACGAGCTTGATATCGATATCATGGTATCGTCCCTAGCCCTGGCAAGGCCTTGGACGACTCTTCCCACTTGAGTGTGATAGTTGGGACCACATAAGCTCTATCATGGTATGTCGGTTAGAAGACGAATCTCCCATTGTTCCTCATGATCTCTAATTATGCATGTTATCACTCATGTTATATATATCTATATATGTTCTAAAGCAGTTTTGGCCCAATGTTTAGTTTTATTTATGATTATCAGATTTCAGCTTTGGGTCAATCGATTCAGTTAAGATGTTATGTTATGTTATGTTGAAATCATGATTTCAGAAAGAATGCATGCAAACCCTACTCTCAGATTCTTATTGTTTATGTTTCATATTATGCATGTTTTAAATGATCTTACTCATATAAGCGATTTTACTTACCTTGCATACTCGGTACATTTCACGTACTGACCGCATATTCTATGTTGTATCATTTCATGATATAGGACCCGACACTCAGACTCTGCCCCGTTCATAGCTAGTCTTCAAAGTTAGCATCTTACACTTGTTGGTGAGTCCTCATCTCCCGAGGACCATGCTTATTCAGATTTCTCTATGTATTTTCAGTTTTTAGCTTATTCAAGTTAGTTGGGGTCTTTTCCCATCAACTCATCATGTTTAGAGGCTTTTCAAACAAAAAGGTTGTATTCAACTTCAGATTGTGTATTCTAACGTTATGTTTATTTCAGACTTTCGCTAAGATTATTATGTTGATTCTTCAGTTTTAGTAATTGAGTTAGATGTATGTTCATTCCTTCAGTTTTAGTAATTGGGTCGAATTGGAGTCTGTCGGGGCTCCTTGTCTTGTGTCTCGATCCGGGCCTCCGTTTGGGCCATGACAGGGGAGATATTGTAATGCCCCAGAAACTCTAAGACTAGACCTGAGAGTTGAAATGGAGAAAACAGGACTTTCTGCACCAGGTCACAGAACGAGTCGTCCTATGACCCGTGGGGTAGGCCACGAGTCGTGAAGTGACTTGTGGAGAAGGGTCCGGGCTTGATTGAAAAATTTGGAAAAAATGAGGTGACCACGAGTGTGACCATGAGTCGTGGTCAACACCCGAGTCGTGATGTGATTCGTGGTCAAGAGCAAATTGGAGATCGGGGAAGAGTTAGGCAGTGTACTTAACGACTAGGCACTACGAGTCATGGTCCATGCCACGAACCGTTAGGTGACCCGTGGTCCAGGAGGGTTTGGGAAATGGAGACTTTGGCAGTGTAGTTGACGAGTGGGTCACCACGAGTCGTTGGGCACACCACGAGTCGTGGTGACCAACAGGGGGGTTTTGGCAGTGCACTCGACGACCGTGACCATGAGCCATTGGGTCCCTCGTAGGGACTGGCGATCAGTTTTCCCTGCGAGTTTATTAAGGTGTCTTTTCATAATTTTCTAATCTCCTATGCTCTAAACTATGTCATTTTGTGTTATTTTAAGGGGATTTAGAGGGGCTAAACAGTTTTCTCCTTCATTCCCCCTCAGATTTTTCAGAACAAAATTAGCGTAAGTTTCCTCTCAATAACTCTCGAGCAAGACTAGGGCTTCTCATCTATTGCAGCGATTCAAGTTTTCTTCTCCAAGGAATTCATAGCCAGGTACGTGAAAATTAAACAAGGGAATAGTTCTTCCCTTGTGTCCCCAAAATCCCTCCTAGTTTCACAATGAATTCTAGCCCTAAGCTTTCGAATGTGAAGGGAATCTATGTAAGATTTCTTTGAATCCATGTAGAATGTTATCCATGTTTATTTTACATATGATTCAATCATTTCATGACCATATTGATGTTGTTCCCGTAAAGTGAATTCTAGCCCTGAGCTTTTGAATGTGGATGAATTATATGCAAGATTCTATTATAGCTTATGGAATATGACTTAAATTGATTGTGGGATATTCTCCATTATCTAGATATCGTATAAATGCGCTTTCTTGCAAGGGTGACTTTAGCCCTAATGTTAAATGAGATCACCTAGAATTTTTCATGTTGGGTTAGTCTTTCTTGTTGCTTAATTCTATCAATTGTAATACCCCGGAGGTGCCTAAGAATAAGAACTGGGAGTTTAAATCTGAAATCTTCATAAACTGGGAAAAATAGCACAGAACGAGTGGAGTAATGACCCGTGGTTGCAAACCACGAGCCGTTGTTAGCAGTTGTGGGTTCAGGTGTTCGGGTGGAAGTGGAAGTAATGATTGATATTACGACTCATTGTAAGAAACAATAAAGTCATCGTTCATTGTCATGGTAAGAGATGGACTTAGCATTTGGGGCATATAGTGGGTCATCCAACGACCCGTCATGGCATGCAATGATCCATTGTCGTGAGTCATGGTAAGGGAACCTAAATCTCCAGTGGACTTGACAGACCAATACCACGATCCGTTGGAGACAACAACGAGTCGTGGTGAGACTTGCCGTGGGGAAGTTCAGAAGGTTCAAGAGGGCAATCAACGAACGATTAGACGACCCGTTAGACCTAAGGACGAGTCGTCCTGTCTATCCGTGGTCTGATTTCGAGAGAAGGCTTGGGCAGTGTATAGCACGGATAGATACCATGGGTCGTGGTATCCTCTAACGACTCGTTGGGTCGTCCGTTCTTTGGTCCAATGAGCAGTTTTTCTGATATTTCAGTAAGGGTATTTTCATCATTCCTAAGTTCTAGGGGTCTATACTACGTCATTTAAGGCTTGTTTTAATGGGTTTAAGGAGGCGAAAACCAATTCTAAGTTATCTCTTTCCATGCATGCAAACTTGGGAAGTTGAAGAAGTGATTCAAGGCTAGATTTCAAGGTTTCAATCCAATTTCCTATTGGGAATTCAGAGATGTAGTGGAATCAATCCCTTCCAGATATGTAGGGCTATGAGTGGGTGTTTCCTTCCACACCCATGCCAAATCCCTATCTAAGTATGAGAAATTCCTATGATCAAGTTATGGGATTTTTACCCAATTGCATAATTCATCAATTTCTATACATGGGTATGATTAGATTATGTTTCTATTAATGAATTGTGAAGCTTGGGCAGATTTTCAATTGTTTTCAATCAAAATTGTGTTTTCTAAATTATGAAATTTAAATGTCCATGGATGAGAAGTTCATGAAAGAAGACAATGATGATGAACGTATGATGATGATGAGATTTGATAATGAAAAGAATATTTCTAAAGCTACCCATGATTATGATATTATTTTCAAAATGAATTGAGTAGATCCAAGTATGATACAGTTTTGGGCAAGGCCCGTATATCAAATATGATGATGTAGTATCTCTAAAGTAAGCTTACCACATGGTTTTGGAGTAGATGCTCCCATTTATATTTGAGCTTGTGGTATGTTTCGAAATAAATCTTCTCATATGCATGAATTCATAATTGAGATGTATGTATTAATGAGTTTCATTTTCGTACGATGTCGGTTCTATGCATGATTTCATTATTGAGCTTTGTCAAATGACAATGTTGAGATTCGTTTCACACGATGTTGAATTTATGCATGATATCACGGTTGAGCTTCTTCACTAGATGATGTTGAGCTTCGTTATATACGATGTAGAGCATTGCATGTCTTGGGAGAAAAGTCTAGCACCGAGCGGGCTAAGGGTCGATCACCCTATGCCCCAAAACTATGCGCCAATGTAGGTTGATACTATTATGTTTCGGGACCTTCCATGTGAGATTTCCCTTGCCCGAATGGGTCTTCAGCTTGATATCGATATCATGGTAGCATCCTTAGCCATGGCAAGGTTTTGAACGGCTCTGCCCACTTGAGTGTGATAGTTGGGACCACGCAAGCTCTATTGTGGTATGTCAGTTAAGTGATGAGTCTCTCATTGTCTATATGATTCAGATTTGCACATTCATTACTCATGGTTATTATTTTATACATGCATATTCTAAAAGTAAGGTTTGACTCATTGTTCAGCTTTTCTTATAAATGTCATATTTCAGCTTTGAGTCGTTCGAGTTAGTCATGATGTTATGAAGCTATGTATAGTCATGTTATGAAAAGTTTGTGATTTCTGAAAGAATGCATGCAAGCCCTCCTCTCAAATTTGAAAGTTTATGATATGTTATGAAATGTTTTAAATGATTTACTTTACTTAAGCGATTTTTACTTACCTTGCATACACGGTATATTCCACATACTGACCGCATACTTCCTATGTTGTATCGTTTCATGATACAAGACCTAGCTCCCAGGCTCAGCCCCACTCGTAATCAGTTGTTAGGGTTAGCACCTGCTTGGTTGCCGAGTCCTCATCATTCGAGGGCTAGACTTTCATTTTCCTTATGTATTTTCAGTTTCAGTATTATTGAGTTAGTTGGGGTCTTGTCCCATCAACTCGTCCAGATTAGAGGCTTTTCAGACTTTGTATGCATTTAGTTTCAGATGCTTGTTCTTATTTTATGTTGAGCTAGACTTCCGCTGAGTTTATATTGATGATTTCTTTAGTTTATCGAATGAGTTAGATGTGTGCTTATGCCATGGATCGACTTGGGGTCTCTCGGGGTCCCTTGTCCTGTGTATATGATCCGGGCCTCTGTTCGGGTCGTGACAAACTTGGTATTAGAGAAATAGGTTGAAGTGTCCTAGGGTGTCTGGAGGCCACGTTAAGTAGAGTCTTTTTCATGGGTGTGAAGTGTGCCACACTTATGAAGAAGAGGCTACAAGACGTTTAGGAAATGTTCCCTTCTTTCATGATCTGTGTCATGCAATGAAGAGTCTTTCTATCCTTCTAATTCGTGCCATTCGCGATTGTAGAATCATGGCTCCTCGAAGATTGAACGAAAGGAGGAATGGAGGTGGTGAAGGCCACGAGGATGGAAATGGTTATGGGCGTCAACCAGCCCCACCAGTTTAGGAGCCTCAGGCACCGGAGCCATCCACTCATGTTGAGTTTCGGGCCACTATTCAGATGCTTGCGCAGGCCTTGACCGCTCAAGTCAATCAGCAAGACGTTGCGCATATTCCGCAAAATGGCAATGCAGTGACGGCTCGAGTTAGAGACTTCTTGAGGATGAACCCGCTGGAGTTATTGGGTTCAAGGTAGATGAGGACCCGCATAATTTCATTGATGAGATTGTCAAGATCACCCAAGTCATGGAAGTGAGTAGTGTTGAGTGTGCGAGTTGGCCTCCTGCTAGTTGAAGGGGGTTGCGCATATCTAGTTTCGCCAGTGGAAGGATAGCAGGGTCACAGGAGCAGGCCCGATCACGTGGGAGGAGTTTCAGGTTGCATTCCTAAATCGATTCTTCCCTCGGGAGATGAGGGAGCTGAAGGCAGCTGAGTTTGTAAATTTGAATCAGGGAAGGATGACAGTGCAAGAGTATTCCCTTGAGTTCACTCGCCTATCAAAATATGCCCCGGAGTTAGTGGCTGACCAGAGGACGCGGGTGAGCAGATTTGTGCATGGTATATCAGGGTATCTGGACAAGGAGTGTCGGATTTCTATGCTTCACTAGGATATGAACTTCCCTCGCATAGTGTTGTACGCCCAACAGATGGAGACGACACATTCGAGGGAGAGGGAGGCCAAGAGGGCCAGGACCGAGGATGATCCAGATTCTCTCAACAGAGGTCTAGTGGTTGACACCAACAACAGGCTCACCAGAGATCATCAACCCTGGCATCTTTGGCATTGAGTGTGCCATCCAAGCCTAGACATGATCAGAAAGGGCGAGCATCAGGCTTGAGGGGTCAGAGCAGCAGACCCGTAGATTCTAGCATCCTAGTTTATCATAGATGTGGTCGGGGGCACACAGGCCAGTGCTTGGCGAGTTCAGGTGCTTTTTTCGAGCGTGGGCAGTCCGGACACATGCTTCGAGATTGTCCAGCTGCGAGGCAGGATCAGGTTAAGGGTCGAGGTCCAACTTCTAATTCAGCAGCCCCTCCCGCATGCTCAACACATCGGGGGCATTGACTAGCACAGCTGGCAGTCAGTGCCAGAACAGATTCTATGCTTTAGCTTCCCGTCAAGAGTAGGAGGTCTCCCTGGATGTGGTTACTGGTATGTTGTGAGGTTTTCATATTGATGTTTGTGCTTTGCTAGATCCGGGGGCTACCTTGTCGTTTGTGACACCATATGTGACCAGTAGCTTCGGAGTCGGTCCTGATGTCTTGTCAGAACCCTTCTTAGTTTCCACTCCAGTAGGTGACTCAGTTATAGCTAGACGGGTGTATAGAGGTTTCCCAGTATATCTTCATAAGGTCACCTCAGCAGATTTGATAGAGTTATCCATGACCAATTTCGATGTTATTCTCGGCATAGATTGGTTATTTGCATGCTATGCTTCAGTAAATTGTAGAACCCGGGTCGTAGAGTTCATATTTCTGGGTGAGCTAGTCTTAGAACGGAAGGATAGTTCAGTTGTGCCTGTAGGTCGATTCAATTTTTACCTTAAGGCCAAGAAGATTATTTCTAAGGGTTGCATGTAACATCTAGTTAGGGTTAAGGATCTCGAGTCCGAAACCCCGACTATCCAGTCAGTTCCAGTAGTACGTGAGTATCCATAGGTCTTTCTTGATGATTTTTTAGGTGTCCCTCCCGAGCGAGAGATTGATTTCGGTATAGATCTTCTCCCGACACGCAGCCTATCTCTATTCCACCCTACAGAACGGCTCCAATTGAGCTAAAAGAGTTGAAGGATCGGTTGAAGGACCTGTTAGATAAGGGCTTTATTAGGCTGAGTAAGTCTTCGTGGGTTTCACCAGTCCTATTCGTTCGGAAGAAAGATGGTTCTCTTCGGATGTGTATTGATTATAGGCAGTTGAACAAGGTCACCATTAAGAACAGATATCCGTTACCTAGGATCGATGATTTGTTTGACCAGCTTTAGGGTGCCAAGTGTTTCTCCAAGATTGATCTCAGATCCGGGTATCACCAGCTCAGGGTTCGGGAGAGTGACATCCCGAAAATTGCTTTCAGGACACGGTATGGTCACTACGAATTTATTGTTATGTCTTTTGGACTAACCAATGCCCCTGCAGCTTTTGTGGATCTAATGAACAGGGTGTTCAAGGCATATTTATACATGTTCGTGATTGTGTTCATTGATGACATCCTTATAAACTCTCGGAGCGAGGAGGAGCATGCCGCTCACTTGAGGGTGGTGCTTTAGACCCTCAAGGATCGTCAGTTGTATGCAAAGTTTAGCAAGTGTGAATTTTGGATGAACTCTGTGGAATTTTTGGGCCATGTGGTATTGAGTGAGGGCATAAAGGTAGATTCTCAGAAGATCAAGGCGGTGAAGAATTGGCCCAGACCGCTGAACCCATCAGATATCAGAAGATTTTTGGGCTTAGTGGGTTACTATCAGAGATTTGTCGAGGGATTTTCATCTATTGCAACACCTTTGACCAAGTTGACTCAGAAGAAGGTAAAGTTCCAATGGTCGGAGCCTTATGAGAAAAGCTTCCAATAATTGAAGACTCAACTCACTTCAGCACCAGTATTGACCCTACCCAAGGGTACCGATGGTTTTGTGGTGTATTGTGACGCTTTGAGAATTGGACTTGGGTCTGTGTTGATGCAGCATGGGAAAGTGATAGCATACGCCTCAAGACAATTGAAAGTTCATGAGAAGAATTACCCGACCCGTGATTTTGATTTGGTCGCGATGGTGTTCGCATTAAAGATATGGTGGAATTACTTGTATGGGGTCCGCGTGGATGTATTTATGGACCACAAGAGCTTGCAATATGTGTTCGGGCAGAAGGACCTTAATCTTCGACAAAGAAAGTGGTTGGAGCTACTTACGGACTACGATATGAGTGTTCTTTACCACCCGGGTAAGGTTAACGTGGTAGCGGACGCACTTAGTAGGCTCTCTATGGAGAGTGTGTCCCACATGGATGAAGGAAAGAAGGAGTTGGTGAAAGATGTCCATTGACTAGCGAGGTTGGGAGTTAGATTGGTCAACTCGACTGATAGCGGCAAATATTGTGCAAAATGGATCAGAATCGTCCTTGGTGACTGATGTGAAGGCTAGACAAGATGAGGATCCGATTTTGGTAAGGCTAAAAGAAGTTGTTCGGAGTTATAAGGTGGAGGTCTTCTCCCAATGGGGAGATGGGGTGTTACGGTACTAGTGTCATCTATGTGTTCCAGATATTGATAATTTTAGGGACCAGATATTGCATAAGGCGCATGGATCCAGGTATTCTATCCATCCGGGTGCCACTAAGATGTATCATGATTTGCGGGAAATATATTGGTGGGACAGCATGAAGATGGATATTGCAGAATTTGTAGCTAAGTGCCCGAACTATCAACAAGTTAAGGTCAAACATCAAAGGCCGAGAGGCATACTTCAGGATATTAGCATTCCCAGTTGGAAGTAGGAAGAGATTAATATGGATTTCATTACATGCCTACCTCGTACTCGCCGACACTATGACTCTATTTGGGTGGTGGTAGATAGGTTGACCAAGGCTGCACACTTTCTACCGGTCAAAACCACAGATTCAGTGGATGATTATGCCAAACTGTATATTTAGGGTTGGTTCAACTTAATGGTGTTCCCTTGTCTATTATCTCAGACCGAGGTACTCCGTTTACCTCTCAGTTTTGGCGATCTTTCCAAAAGGGCTTGGGACTTAGGTTAAGCTCAGCACAGCATTTCATCCGCAAACGGATGGTCAGGCAGAGCGAATAATCCAGACTCTCGAGGACATGTTGCGAGCTTGTGTGATAGACTTAAGGTAGTTGGGATGATCAATTTCCCTTGATCGAGTTTGCTTAAAATAACAACTATCACTCCAACATCCAGATGGCACCGTTCGAGGCTCTTTATGGGTGGAGGTGTAGATCGCCCATCGGATGGTTTGAGGTTGCTGAGGTAGCTATGATAGGACCTGATTTGGTTCATGAGGCTATGGTGAAAGTTCAGTTTATAAGGGACAGGCTGAAAACCGCCCAGAGTTGCCAAAAGTCATATGTTGATGTGAGGAGGAGAGAGTTGGAGTTTGAGGTGGACAATTGGGTATTTCTGAAGGTGTCTTCCATGAAGGGAGTCATGCGGTTCAGAAAGAAAGGAAAACTCAGTCCCTGCCATGTTGGTCCCTACCGGGTTATGAGAAGAATTAGTAAGGTAGCGTATGAGTTGGATTTGACATCAGAGTTATCTTCAGTTCATCCCATCTTTCATGTATTGCTCTTGAAAAAGTGCTTGGGTGATCCATCTTTAGTTGTCCCGGTGGAAAGCGTTGGTGTGGGAGATAGCCTCAGTTATGCGGAAATTCCAGTTGCAATCTTGGATCGTCAGGTTCGGAGGCTGAGGAACAAAGAAGTAGCTTTGGTGAAGGTGTTATGGAGAAATCAGCATGTTGAGGGAGCTACGTGGGAAGCCGAAGTGGTTATGATGGCTAAATACCCTCACCTGTTCCCTACCGGCTCCGTTTCAATTCGAGGTATCAGTTTTTGCCCTAATTCTCTAATCAGTTCTATGTTCAGTTCATGTGCACAAGTTTGATTTGTGTTATGGTAGATGTATGTGAGCTCTAAATTCAGTTCAAATATGTAGTTCTTTTCGGAGATAGTTATTCCGTCAGTTTTCGGTTTAAATGATCAATGTTTGCATATGATGATTGCATGTTTCTGAGTTTTCTGCTTGTTTCCAACATTCGAGGATGAATGTTCCCAAGGGGGAGATATTGTAAAACCCCAGAGGTGCCTAAGAATAAGACCCAGGAGTTTAAATCTGAAATCTACAGAAACTGGGAAAAATAGCACAAAACGAGTGGAGTAATGACTCATGGTTGAAAACCACGAGCCGTTGTTAGCAGTCATGGGTTCAGGTGTTCGGGTGGCAGTGGAAGTAATGATTGATGTAAAGACTCGTTGTAAGAAACAACGAGTCGTCGTTCGTTGTCATGGTAAAAGATGGACTTAGCATTTGAGGCATATAATGGGTCATCCAATGATCCGTCGTGGCATGCAACGATCTGTTGTCGTGAGTCGTGGTAAGGGAACCTAAATCTCCAGTGGACTTGATGGACGGATACCACAATCCGTTGGATCCAACAACGAGTCGTGGTGAGACTCGCCGTGGGGAAGTTCAGAAGGTTCAGGAGGGCAATCAACGACTAATTAGACGACCCGTTAGACCTAAGGACAAGTCGTCCTGTCTATCCGTGGCCTGAATCCGAGAGAAGGCTTGGGCAGTGCATAGCACGGACAGATACCACGGGTCGTGGTATCCTCCAATGACCCGTTGGGTCGTCCGTTGTTTGGTTCAGTGAGCAGTTTTTCTGCAATTTTAGTAAGGGTATTTTCGTCATTTCTAAGTTCTAGGGGCCTATACTATGCCGTTTAAGGCTCGTTTCAGTGGGTTTAAGGAGGGGAAAACCTATTCTAAGTTATCTCTTTCCATTCATGCAAACTTGGGAGGTTGAAGAAGTGATTCAAGGCTAGATTTCAAGGTTTCCATCCAATTTCTTCTTGGGCAATCAGAGAAGTAGTGGAGTCTATCCCTTCCAGGTATGTAGGGCTATGAGTGGGTATTTCCTTCCACACCCATGCCCAATCCCTATATAAGTATGAGAAATTCCTATGATCAAGTTATGAGATTTTTACCCAATTGCATAATATTTCAATTTCTATACATGGGTACGATTAGATTATGTTTCTATTGATGAATTGTGAAGCTTTGGCAGATTTTCAATTATTTTCAATCAAAATTGTGTTTTCTAAATTATGAAATTTAAATGCCCATGGATGAGAAGAGAATGATGATAAATGTATGATGATGATGAGATTTGATAATGAAAAGCATGTTTCTAAAGCTACCCATGATTATGATATTATTTTCAAAATGAATTGAGTAGAACCAAGTAAGATAAAGTTTTGGACAAGGCCCGTATATCAAATATGATGATGTAATATCTCTAAAGTAAGCTTACCACATGGTTTTGGAGTAGATTCTCCCATTTATATTTGAGCTTGTGGTATGTTTCGAAATAAAGCTTCTTATATGCATGAATTCATAATTGAGATGTATGTATTAACGAGCTTCGTTTTCATACGATGTCGGTTCTATGCATGATTTTATTATTGAGCTTTGTCGAATGACAATGTTGAGGTTTTTTTCACACGATGTTGAGTTTATGCATGCTATCACTATTGAGCTTCGTCACTAGATGATGTTGAGCTTCGTTATATATGATGTTGAGCATTGCATGTTTTGGGAGAAGAGTCTAGCACCGAGTGGGCTAAGGGTCGATCACCCTATGCCCCAAAACTATGTGCTAACGTAGGTTGATACTATTATGTTTCGGGACCTTCCATGTTAGTTTTCCCTTTCCCGAATGGGTCTTCAACTTGATATCGATATCATGGTAGCGTCCTTAGCCCTAGAAAGGTTTTGGACGGCTCTGCCCACTTGAGTGTGATAGTGGAACCACGTAAGCTCTATCGTGGTATGTAGGTTAAGTGACGAGTCTCCCATTGTCTATATGATTCAGATTTGCACATTCATTACTCATGGTTATTATTTTATACATGCGTGTTCTTAAAACAAGGTTTGACTCATTGTTCAGCTTTTCTTATAAATGTAATATTTCAGCTTTGAGTCATTCGAGTCAGTCATGATGTTATGAAGCTATGTATAGTCATGTTATGAAAAGATTATGTTTTCTGAAAGAATGCACGCAATCCCTCCTCTCAAATTTGAAAGTTTATGATATGTTATGAAATGTTTTAAATGATTTACTTTACTTAAGCGATTTTTACTTACCTTGCATAGTCGGTACATTCCACGTACTGACCGCAAACTTCCTATGATGTATCGTTTCATGATATAGGACCCAGCTCCCAGGCTCAGCCCCCCTCGTAGTCGGTTGTCAGGGTTAGCACCTGCTTGGTTGGTGAGTCCTCATCCTTCGAGGGCTAGACTTTCAGTTTCCTTATGTATTTTCAGTTTCAGTATTGTTGAGTTAGTTGGGGTCTTGTCCTATTAACTCGTCCAAATTAGAGGCTTTTCAGACTTTGTATGCGTTTAGTTTCGGATACTTGTTCTGATATCATGTTGAGTTAGACTTTCGCTGAGTTTATATTGATGATTTCTTCAGTTTATCGAATGAGTGATGTGTGCTTATGTCATGGGTCGACTTGGGGTCTCTCGGGGTCCCTTGTCCCATGTTTACGATCCGGGCCTCCATTCGAACCGTGATATCAATGTTGTGGATTCCCATGTTGTTAGTATGAATTGAAATCTCAGTTAGTTGTATGATAGTTCAATTTCAGTCAGAATGTTAGAATCCTCAGTGTTATTCAGAATTGTCAGTTGGCCAGTTTGACTACAGTATTTTCGTGATGTGTTAGTGGTGCCTTTTAGTTATCAGAACTAGACTCAGTACTAGATTATGGTGGTTCTTTAGGCGGTTATGACACTTCAGTTAAGAAGCTCTGACGAGCCTTAGGACACTAGCTTCATATTACAGGTTGTTCTTTAGACGGTTACAACGCTTCCAGATAAGCAGCTCTGACTAGTCTTAGAACCCAGTTACAGAATCCAGTCCGTTAAGACTCTCAGGGTGCTTCCAGATAGGTATTTTTGACTAGTCTTAGGCCCCAGTTCCGAGCTATCGGCTTAGTAGTTAGTCTAGGACTATCCAGTGGGAATAGGACTTAGCACCGAGCGAACCGGGGTTCCAGTGCACCCAGGTTCCCAGAACTACATTGCCACCATAGGATATATTTTACTGGCCTCATAGCCCCAGACTTGTGATCACCCAGTTCATGCCTCTATACCCTGACAAGGTATATTAGGTCCTATTGATGGGGTGTATACATTAGACTTCACGTCTAGTTCACGTGGTTATATGTCGGTTATAGACTCTCCCACTAGTCAGCTCAGTTCAGTCTCATATTTGTCAGTTTAGTTTCAGTTTGCTCAGTTCAACACAGTTAGTTCAGACTCAGAAATCTTAGATTTAGGGCATGTCTTTGACCATCATACAGAGTCATCTTGACCATCTTAGTATATTTCAGTTATTTCAGTTCAATATATCAGTTGGTCATTTCAGTTCAGTTATTTATATCCAGTATTATGTTTTCTCCTGCTTACTCAGTACATTCAAAGTACTGACGCATACCTTTTATGTTGTATCATTTTATGATACAGCTGCAGGTTCTCAGACTCAGCGCCGTTAGTAGATTTACTCTGGTGATATCAGCAGTAGCAGTGGTGAGTCCTCATCTTTCGAGGATGATATTCAATTTACTTCAGTTCATTTTCTTTCAGTCAGACTTTAGAGTTAGCTGGGGGCTTGTCCCAACAACTCATCATTAGTAGATGGCTTTCAGACAGAATTCCAAATGTTCAATATTGATTTTCTTTCAAATGTATGGACTTATTATTAAATCAGTTTTCTTAAATGTCTCTAGTATTTAAAGTTTCCGCTATGTTTTACTCAGAATTGCCAATGTTATGATAGACCATGGGTTGACTTAGGGTTACTTGTGATCCTAAGTACCGTGTCTCGTTCAGGGTGTAGACTCGGGGCATGACAGTATGATTATGAATGATTTACGAAAGTTTTGAAAACCTTGAGCCTTATGTTGCATTATGATATTTATGTTATGATCATGTTGTCCTACTCTTATGAACTTTTATATATTTTAAATGTCTGTTTTACTTACCTTACATACTCGGTACATTCCACATACTGACCACATACTCTATGTTGTATCGTTTTATGATACAGGCTCCGATCTTCAAACTCAGCCCTGTCACTAGCCAGCTTTCGGAGTTAGCATCAGTCTCTGTTGGTGAGTCCTCATCTGTCGAGGGCCCCTCTTTTATTTACTTATGTTGGCGTATTTTCAGTTTCAGACTTAGAGAGTTAGTTGGGGTCTTGTCCCATCAACTCATCAGGCTTAGAGGCTTTTCAGACAATAGATTGTATTCAGCTTCAGACTCGTGTTGTATTTTTGGATTATATGTTATGCTTAGACTTCCGCTATATTTATTATGTTAAGTCTTTCGCTTTACTTGATTGAGTTAGATGTATGTTCATGTCGTGACTCAACTTGGAGTCTCTCGGGGCTCCTTGTCCCGTGTCTCGATTCGGGCCTACGTTCGGGTTGTTACAGGGTTGGGTCCTGGGTCTCGAGTCTTAGGTTGGGGTCGGAGTCGTGGTCAATTTTCGTGTCCCAGATCGAGGGCGGAAGTCGAGTCCTGAGTTGGTTTTAAGGTTGGGTCCTAGGACCTGACTTTTGATCCCAACCCCTACTTGGAACCCTACTCCTGACTCGGGATACGACTGCCGAAGTTGACCTCGACACCAACCGAGAACCCAACCCCGATATGGAAAAGGAACCCGACTTTCGATCCTGACCTTGAACCCGACCTGGGACTCAACTCCCAACTCTTGACCCTGACCTGGGACCTGACTCTTGATCCTGATCTCGACCTTTACCCAAGAACCAACTCCTGACCTCGACCGGGGACTAGGGACCTGACTTTCAACCCCAATCCTAACTTGGGACCCCGCTCTTGATCTCGAGACCTGACTCTAGACTCTTGACCCCGATCTGAAACCTGATCCTAACCCCAACCCCAACTTAATCCTGACTTGGGACACGACTTCTAATCCCGTGAATCGACTCTCAACTCTGACCCCGATCCCAATCCCAACCCCAGAACTGACCTGAAGCTAATCCCAATCCCAGACCTAACCCCGACCCCAATCCCAACCCCATACCTGACACTGAACTCTACCCTAACTCGAGTTCAAGGTTGGGTTCGGTATCATATATTTACCCAGATTATACCTAAATGTTGTCGGGATAGTATCTTCTTATTACTGCACCTATAAAATCATTTATTTTCTAAAAAAATGTTTGTTAAGAAAATATTTCCTTCATACTAAACACACACTAAGAGTAACTTTTTTTTTAATGTTTTATCCAACTATATCTAATATTGATATTCTTACTCTATCAATAGAAAATTAATGTATAATTTATACGTGTATTAAATATGCAAGAGCTATAAACGACAATCGAACTTTGGATAAAATACCACATAAACGTGACCATTTATTCTATAATACACCATACACATCAAACATGTCGTTGAAAAGGGACATATCAGAAGGTAGTTCAATTAGAGCTCTCTAATGAAAAAATAAAATGAAGTTAGAACTTTTCAAGAAAGGAGATAACACAATATGAAAATCATCCCCAGTTATTTCACTTTTGATATCCAAAAGATATTTATGTTTGATTTATTTGATACTCTGACTTTTTAAACATTTAATAAAAGTAAGAAATTTATTTATGGAGATGTCGGATGAAATCAGTATTGGTAAAAAGAAAAAAGAAAGATAATTTTGTGTTGAAGGGCTCCTTTTTTCAAAAGCAAAGACTTCTTCTCAATTAAGTTTTACTCCCATATACAAAGACTTTCTAAAAACAGTCCTCTAGCTCCCCCTACCGGGCTTTCGCCTTCTTCCCCAAAACAAAATTATTATTCACTGTAGCACAGTAGCAGTAGCAGAGAAAAGGGGAAAGAAGAAAAGAAGAAGAAGAATGACGGACACCAAGGTAGAGACTCTATCAAGGTTAGCTCAATGGAGAATCGAGAATTTCGGAGCATCCACTTACAAAAGATCCGACCCTTTTAAAATTGGTATCTGGAACTGGTATCTACCAAATTTTTGCTCTTATTTTTTCTGCTTGCTTTCTTCTATGATCAACATCCTTTTCTTTTCTCCTGATATTGATGGTTGATCAAGGCATCTGTCAATCGAGAAGAATCGGTACTTGTATATTCGGTTGTTTCCTGAACCCTCTCGGCTTTCCAAAGAGCAGCTTCCTCCTCCTTTTGCTCGGTTTATGCTCCGTGTGACCACCACTGGCACCAATCGTAGACCTCATATATCTCCTGGTAAACTCTACTTTCATGTCTGTTTTTAGATATTCTGTGTTTTGATTGTATGTTTAGGTGTGTATCCATTCGATTATATTCGTTATTGCAATTGGCAGAGGTCGATTTACCTTGCAAAGAAGGAAAAGAAAAAGTTGAAGTTTGAAGATATATCCTTGATTTACTTTGCTAGGTTGGGGGATAGTTGGTCATTTGTTATTATTACTGTGTTGTATCCGGTACTCCCATCCATTCGTACTATTTTGTTTGATGTAATTTGTATTTTGATACGTTTAAAAGATATGGTCTAGTTTCTGTTCTGGCAAAGGTCACTAATTTAGAGAAACTTATCTTAGTTTGAATTTTTAGATGATATCCGTGCACCCTTCACAAAATATATGTCAATTTTTAATATATATCTGCAGGACACAAATATTATTACATATTCAACTCACCTGTGAAAATTGAGGCATGTCATATAAAGTGTGACCAAGGCGATTGGCATCGGAAAGTAGTACAATTAAATATATGTAGGATGAATTGAGCTCTCAAATGTTTTGGCTCATGATGCTCTGCCCTGCACCCCCAAAAATAAATAAAAATATGAACCAAAAAAAGGAAAGAGGCCTCATTCTTGGAATTGTTTTTTTCTTTAGGTATTTGATCTGTTTGGTGGATGGTTATATTCTTCAATTGTTTGGCAGAATGGCATCATCTGTCTACCATGCGGATGCAACCTATTAGATATGAGTTAAGCTGAACCCCTGTATTTCGATGGAACATACATATATATGTGAAAAGAAAACTAAAATTTCCAAAAGACTATTAAATTTTGAAACCATAATTTTACAAGTGCAATGTATTCATTGCTAAGAACCTAAAAAATTGAACCTTTCAGGTTTGAGTCTTGGATCCACCTTTGCTGGCTACATGTCATTCACTCTAATAGTATAATGGACGTGCAATGTGAATATTAGGACATTCTGTTGTTGCATCATAGGCGTTTTACTAGACTTGTTATACTGAGCACTTGTCAAAGAGGTGACAAGTAAGCTTGTTCTGTTATCGCCCAAAAAAGGGAAAAAGGAGAAAAAGAACAAGGATTATCCTCCTAGCACTTAAACTTACATATTAGCAGATCCCATACTAATTGAACTGATGGATGTCGTGCTGCAGGTGTTGATTTCATTTCTCTTTTTCACTAAAATTCTCATGTCCTTCCAGCAGAAAGCTAGTGGAGCTAGGTCTTAACTGTTTCTTTCTTAAATTCTTGGATCCTTGCTTATTTACAAAGGTCTGATTGCAAATCTTATATTCTCTGTTGTCCACACAAGTATAACTTTTCTATAAATAGTTAACTACCGTGTCTGGAACAGTGATCGTCAATTGTCATCATGGTTATTTGCATCTACTTTTGGATGATTTGGTAATTGATTTGCACTATACTGAGCGACAAGAGACGAATATTTACTTTTGTAGTGTTCAAACATTCTCTTAGAATGTCACCAAAAATGTCCATTCCTGTCCTCCTGGAGGGGTGGAAACTCAGACATTTTTACTTAATAATTTATCAAGTCAGTCGTTGTGCTCATATCTGAAAAGGAAACATGCAATACAACATATGACCGGTTCTGAAACTTGGTGGTTTCTTTGAAAATGAATTATTGGACTCATCTCCTACTCACCTTATGTTTTTAAATTCCTCATTCTAACATATTAGGCGACCTATAATTTGGGGAATGAGTATGTACTGTCAATTATCATGGCATGTGTAATCTTAGGGGATGGGTCATGGGTGTTATATTGCATGCTGCATGCATCTTGTGATGGGGTATCTTAGGCAACTCAGACTATTGTAGATTAAAAGCACTGAAAATTAGAGCAAGAACAGTTCAGTATTCTACACTTTCAGTGTCCTTAATGGTGCCCATAAATTTTTCCTTCTTTATATGGTCAAATTTTTTTGTTTTGTTTACCAGAATATAAGACTTTTTTTTCTTGTTCATTAAGAAAAAGGACTTCTCTGTACACGCTATAGATCAAGTCTGCACCCTTTCTTGTAGGACAAGATCCTATCTCTAGATTGCCTTAGACTATTAATGTGCCAATAATTGCTAGCCTAACTTTCATGTGCTATTTAAGCTTTTATTTAAGGATTATTATGATTTTTAGGTGCACATTGAATATTCTTCCGCTGCATGTGCAGACACGTTGAATTGTAGACTCTTTTGCTTCCTTGGTTTTTTCTTTGTTTGTCCAGATAAAGAGCCTGCAACTACTGTCCATCACACACCTTGCGCCTCTATCAAAGTTGAATTTCATTAAAAATTCTGCAGAAACTATATTCAACCTGTTATGTTGCATGTATAATTCTGTGGCGGTCCATGTTGCAGTGTATGAGAGGCTGCTTCGAACAAGTGATGACTTTGTGTGGCCTATTGATTCTTGTTTACAAGGTCGATTCATTATTGATGTCGAGTTCCTTGACCTGAAGATCTATGCACCAAATGTGAGTTTCTTGACATTCTGCAGCGTTCAAGTGTATGTTTAATATGTATAACTGTATGAGATTGTTAATTGAAATGGTTCTTTGATAAAATACCTATCTAGTGATGACAGATAGGGATTGTGTATAGGTGTATGTAATCGACTTCTTTGGTGGTTCCTTTCAGCAGATTTGAACTGAAAAAGAATGAAGTTTTCCAAATATTCCATTTTACAGAAAATGAAAAAGAATGGGAAGTTTCTTCTCAGCATTTACCAGATAATAACCTTGATTTTTTTTTGGATCTCATGTTCCTTCTCTTAGTAACCTGTGGTAATTGAACCTTTAGGGTGGAGAAGGAAAATCTATATGGCCCAATGACATGATTTTGCAATCTTTAGCTACCCAAAGTACTCTCCGATGTCTCTCTCGCATGCTTGATGAGTCCATCCATGCCGATGTTACCATTAATACGGCTGACGGATCAGTGAAAGCTCACAGAGCGATACTGTCTGCTAGTTCTCCTGTATTCCACAGCATGTTCCTTCATGATCTCAGGGAGAAAGAGTCCTCTATGATCGACATAGAAGATATGTCAACAGAATCATGCACAGCCCTTCTCAGTTACTTGTATGGGACCATAAAACAAGAGGATTTCTGGAAGCACCGGTTGGCACTGCTGGGTGCGGCAAACAAGTATGACATTGTAGATTTGAAGAATGCTTGTGAGGAAAGTCTCCTAGAAGATATCAACTCGGGGAATGTCCTTGAAAGATTGCAAGAGGCCTGGCTTTACCAGCTAAATAAATTGAAGAAAGGTTGCTTGATGTATTTGTTTGATTTTGGCAAGATTTATGATGTTAGGGATGAAATTAACAACTTCTTCAGACAGGCAGATAGAGATCTGATGCTAGAGATGTTTCAAGAAGTGCTCACAGTCTGGAAGCCCGTCTAACATGATGAGGTTTTTGCCATAGTTTGTATATGGAATATCTCTAGCTATTTCTAAGCTGTAGCTTTCTAAGAAAGCCATGTTGTATCTAGCACTATGCTAATCCTGTGTAAATTTTGTTGTACTTTGAAGTGTGCAATCTGATAAAGCTATATAAACGGATGATGTTCTGCTTGCAAGCATCTTTGATTTGGATATCTCTGGTGATTGTCGTGTCATCCACTCTATAATCAGCAGCTTTCACAATGTTTACTGTATTAGAAAACTCATTTGCACATTGACCAGGTACCCTCTACTTTTAAATGATATTTGGATCTACTACTAGTGTGTTTAAGGGGTCATATTGCATAACTTTGAGCTTTGTATTTCCTAGCCAAGACTCAAAAATGCAAACATGAACTGTTTCATCAAGCTTTGCCTCTTGTCCCGCATTGGAACATCGACAACAATAATATACTACAAGGATAATAGTTTAATACAATTATACTGATACAACTTAGCTCAAACTGCTACCAAAGATCAAACACCTCTGGCTTCCTGATTGGCAAAAAGAATAATTAAAATCTGAGATAAAAAATTATGCTATGACAAGGTGGAGCCCCATTTCGGGAACCCGGCAAACAACCTAGGAAATTTTCTCTGTGGCAAACAGGACAGGATATAATTGTTGGTGAGGGCTGTGAGGTTGCTCAAACTGTACACGAACCTACGAAAAAATTGTGTACAGCTATATTTACAGAAGGGGTGTAAGCATCTCCTCACAAGAACAAATATGAAAAACTGCATTAAGTTATAAGAGAACTTCTCAGCAACTGAACTGAATTTCGCCCTAAGCTGACAATGAAGAGATTAAAATCATCTTGAGAAGTAAAACCCATTCATTTGCTGAATGGTAGCTGCTTTGCTCCACTATCTACAGCATCTCTCCATATTCTATACCTCACACCTAGCTTATCGTAAGACACTGGCAGGTTCCAAATATTGGCGCCATTGAGCATGCGATCCTGCTGGCCAAGCACAAGCCGTAGGTCTTCATTTAAAACCTATAAAAAAAATTACAAAGAAGAGAAAAATATTAGAACATATCTTTCATTTTGATACCCTCTTTATTCTATTTATAAAAGGGAAGTTCTTTGCAGCATTATCCTTACTGAAGAAGCGAAAATTTAGTAACATCTTCTATAGAAGGTGAAGTTGTATTCGATATTTCTGGCAAGATTCTATCTCACAAGATCATGGTCAAGTTATGCAGTTCTATTTTTAGGCAATTGTATGCAACTTCCAGGAATCAAAGAGTTTGCAAGCATCGTGACTTTGAGCTTCTAGAGCTGTGTGATGGTAATCCTAGAGTTTCAACGTCTGATTTTGTTTTATGTGTTGCATATTTCCAACTTGGAAGTGCATCATTTTCCAAGACAGATGCCCCAGAACAGAATGCAGCTTTTCATAGATCAATCGATCACTGACTATGACTTCCAAAAGATGTTAATGTAATTGCCTCCATTCACAAAGTTTAGGACAGAACCTAACCTGCTCAGCGAAATGTCTCCAAGCATGTTGCATGAAGGGGATGTGTTTCAGAAGGGGAGCAAAATCCAGTGACATTCTATATAATAACCGTGTCTTCTGTCGTGATGCAGGTAAGCAAACATGAAGTTGATGAAGGTGCGTAGAACACTGCTTGGTGCTCTGTCCCTCCAATTTGCCTGGCTTTGAGATTCCAATGGTGGATAAAACCATACAAGGTGGTCTAAATTCCATATCTATTGGATATGGATCCCAATATCCTTGCAGACCAGATGCAGGAGTCAAAAACTTTACCAAGCTGAAATAAAAATAGAAGGTGAATTATAAGTACATACACCTTCATATACTACACAATGCACCACTTGAAAACTCTTCTTATGTCTAAAAACTCATAACCTGGACCAGAAAAATCAAGTTTCCTGGAAAACCATATGAAAATAAATAGAAAAACAATCCACTCTTTTAATAACTATTAATTTGTTCCTAGACTTCTAGATAATTAGTATCATATGATCACAACTACCTTGGGACAGTCCATCCTTTGGCAAAGGTTGATGTATGAGTGAAAGGAGCATGTGCAAGATCCAATAGATTGTCTAAAAGCAGTCCATGTTCCACCGGAAGTTCCATGACTATCTGCAGTTTCGGTGAAAACAGTTGTAAGGCAAAATACTCAAACATGCATTGTAAAATAGTCTTCTTATAAAAAACTGAAAATCTAACGGCAGTGATTTCGAACCTCTGCATGGATTTGAAATCCAGAAGGTGGTAGTAAAGAAGGAAGGTTAGCTGCAGGTGGATCATTTCCTGGCCAAATCCATATCATTCCGTCTTGCTCAAAGCAGGGCAGTGCTTTGATCTTTACATTCAGTAATCTCGTTGATGGCATTTTCTCACACTTTCCATCAGTGGAATATTCCCATCCTAATTCATTAATAAACATCAAAAGTTAAGAGTCAGATATTTCATGTCCTCTAACAAACCCATTTGAAAGCTAATGTCCATCTCCCAATTATGAACTCCGAACTGAAAATGGCGAGATTCAAATTTATCTCACCGTGATAAGGGCATTGGATGCGACCCTCATTCACTGAGCCAAGGTGAAGGGGGCAGGCTCTATGTGCACATGTATTCTGGACACATCCAGGTTTTCCATCAGTCCCACGAAAGATCACCCATGGTTGCTCAAAGCAATCAATCGGCAACTGAAACAGTACAGTTTAAGGTCATCAAGTCAGAAGAATTAACAGAAGACCACAAAAATATTAAAGTCACATCCCCATCTGAATTTTCCTTGTCATATATCTGTTCTCTCTCGTAAAGTAGGAGACGGGAGAGCATAGCATGTTAATTGGTTTTGAAATAACAATTTTGCATACATGGTTTTGTGTGTTGAATCAAATGTTTTCTTTCTTTTATGCAAGTGAGATTATTGCAGAAATGAGATAATTGACTCACCATGGTGTCCCCCTTGAGATCTGCCGAGAAAGCAACAGGGTACCAAAAGTTCTTCAAACGGGAACTATAATCTTGGACAGGACCTGACACATTCAGCATTCTTCGGGGTTGCTTTCTTTTAACAGTGTCTAATAATCCTGTTGACGTTCTGGCAGATGAAGACGAGCATTCTGATTCTTCTGTGCTTCTCTCTTGCAGAAGCCTATCATTAACCAACTCTTCCATGTAAGCTAGCCTATCTAAAGCAGCAGAAACCCTGGCCTCAGATATATGTACCTGTTATTTTGGTACTTCAGATGTAGAATTTATTCTTGTGAAAAGTAGTAAGCACGATAGTAGAACATTTTTTCCATATAACTACCCATTTATTTTTTAAGAAGACCTGTTTCAATAAGTTTGACATACCGAAGGAAATAGCCCTGAATATCCTCTGGTTGTCGGAACTGGAAACCCGAAAATGCAATTTGTATCAAAATAGGTCAGAATTTTCCAAACCTGGTTGTGGGCCTGAGAAAGTTCTTCTTGCAACACTGCAAGTTCCTTTTTCATGGTTCCAATAGACTTGTAATCACGTGCTAGAGGGTTCAATACTTCCACGACCTAGTCACATAATATTCACTGATCAGAACATATTGTAAATACGACGAAGACCAGGAAAATTTGAACTCTAAGGAAGGTGCAATAGAAGAAAAGGGAGTTAACTCCATTTTGGAGGCAAGGAAAATGAGAAACAGTAACGCTACAAACTTGTTTATAGACCTCGATAAAGACAGTGGATGTTGTATTTAGAGGTTTCCAAGTTCAATAAAAGAAAAGACAATTAAAACACATTAAATCAATGACAAACCTTTTCATGTAGGAGCATAATAGTAAGTACGTCTTGACGAGCTCTCCAATCACAGTATTGTAGATCATATCTAGCAACTTCTAAAGCTTGATTCACATCCAAGAACTTGCCTTTACATTGTGGAACTTTAGTCCTGGGATCTTCCACATTAAAGAGTGTCAACCAGGAACTTTTCTTATCTGGCATGCCACCCTCCTCCCCATACACGGCAAATACTCCAAAGCTCCCTTTGACAAACTGATTGCGAAAAGATGCAAAATCAGTAACCAGTCAACTGTTATTGTTCACACAGAAAAAATGCAAGTGATGTATGGATCTCTTTCTAATACAACATAAACAATAGCCTAAAAAAGTACTCGATTACACAGCTCGGAGCTTATCTTGCAGATAGTCTCTGGACAATTAAATAAATTTCACCTACTGTGAAGAATCAGAGCCACCAGAGTGCATTAAGCTTTACTGGCCAAGTTACAAACCTATGCAACAAATCTTACCATCCACAAGATCACTAGTAAAAATTTGACACTGAGCATGTTTCAAACTACCAGCTACCAACCATTCAGAGTTCCCCAATATGCAAAAGATCACGACCCTTTGTGTTTTGAAATCTCTATACAGATAACCAACAGCAAGAAATTGACTTCTGCTATCGTTCTTATACCTTTTTCACTACAATTTCAAAAGGGGTGTCCAGAAACAAGCTTAATCAAGACAAAGAAGCAAGCTTTTCAATGTTTTGCAAATACCCAAAAAAGTAAAGACAAGGATACCTTTCTAGTATAAGACTTGGTAGAGCGGCACAAAGAGAAAGGAATAGAAAGAGAAATAGCAGTGGCAGTAGCAATGGCTGTCATGGCCGGGGCTGAGAAAAAGATTATTTTTTTAAAAAAATATTCCTCCTCTTTCACCTATTTAAGAAATGCTGTAAACAACAGCAGCAACCGTAGAAGTAGATGAGAGAGAAAACTTTGGAGAGAGATTTTTCTGTTTTTCTAAGGTTTTGTTGATAAGAGGTTGGTGTTCTGCGAGATCTCCACTGACCTGCCATGGATTGCCATG
>JACEIK010000450.1:100747-110950 GCA_018107945.1 Datura stramonium | reverse complement strand
CAATGATCATGAAATGGATGATGATTTTATTTTACAGATTACATTGACTATCATCATTTTTTGTTGTTGTTACATTTCTCAAATAATAATTATAATATTTTTTCTATATTATTGGTGATTTATTTGAATTTATTTGTAAAATTATTGAAAATATTATTTTTGCTGTAAATTTCTTAGTAATAAAATTATAAAATTGCTGATACATGACATATACACCCCGTACATTCATGGGACTTACACACCGTATCTCGAGCCTTATGCCTCGCCCCTCATTACATAAAACATCTCGCCTCATACCTCCACCTTTTAAAACATTGGTTTATTTAACCTGAATCTGATAGCATCTCTATGCATTTGGAAATATCCATCCGACGAACTTGAGAAACTGATTTATTATGACTAATTACTATTTAAATAGAAAAAAATTACAAAAATTTCTACTTCTATGAAAATGGTTACAATAATAATAACATATTCGATATAATTTCTCAAGTGGAATTTGAAAAAGATAGGGTATATAACTATATGAAAATTTCATCTTTACCTGTATGAGATAGAAGGACTATTTCTGATAGATTCCCGATTAAAAAAAAAGCTTTTGAAGTAAGTTTGCAGAAAAAAAAGCCAGCAAAACACAAATTAAATGAATGAAGCAACAAATAGTGATACACATTAAAAATACAGAGCTTTGTGATTACAAAATAATACTATTAATAAAGAAGAAGAAGGAAATTAAGGAGAGACTAGCCCTCTACATCTCACATAAAGTGTGATAACAATCGTGTATCTACTAACTATTTGTTCTAATTCTCGACCTTCATATCTTCTAATCTACGGTGATATTCTCGATAAGTTATATTATGTCCTGTCTAATCACTTTCTTTTAATTTTTTTAAATCTAATTCTACCTCTCCTAACACGTATTACATTCAATCTTCCACGAATAATTACCACCTATAATGAATCACACAACTAATACCACCTTACATGAGAGTATATGATCCTCATTAGACAGCGTCAGATGCCAAAATATTGTTGTAATTAAGAAATCACTCTCCGCCCGGTTTAAATTACAAACACATATTTAACTGAACACAAAATTTATTTAATTACTTTTTTGTTTTAATAAAAATATTTATTTAACTGAACACGAAATTTATTTAATTAATCATCTGTTTAACTGGGCAGGAAATAACAGATAAGATTTAGAACACCTCAAACACCAAATATAAGACGAAACAAGCAATCAAACCTACGACGCACAAACTTTTTGCTTTATTTAAAAAAAAGGCAATTATTTATTTCGTGTAAATGGTCTCTGTGGCCCAACTCTCTCCAATTTCAATCTCCCACTTAGTGTTTTCCTCTTTCTCCTCGTTGACTTAGTGCTCAAAATATTATAATTAACTGTATATAAAATACTATTTGCATTTCATATTCGTTGCTGACAATGTACGTTAAATTACTTTAAATATAAAATGATTTTCTTAGTTGAATAAAGGGATACGCTACGATCTCGTTATGCACGGAGTTTGAAAAAAGATTAAACTATAAAGATTTATTATATGTAGCGTTATTTTTTGCATTTTTGTAAGAGATTGTTTTCATGGCTCAAACCTATAAATCTCTGATCACATGACAACAAATAAATTAGTATTTTAAGTTCATTATCTTCTCTTTTATCTCGACTATTCACCTTCTTCCACCCCTGCCTTTGACCACCCACCCTCGCTACCACGATCACTACAAACCTAATTCCTTATCTCATTCCCATCCTTATAGTGCATTTTTAAAATTTTAAAATAATATGTTTTACTTGTTCTCGATGAAAATGTTTATCATTATACCAAACATAATCCTAATGAAACTTTCTTATAAGTCTTCAAACATGACATGAATAAAATTAAAAGATTCAAAAAGTATTTTTAACAATATTACACATACATTCCAGTTTTAAAAACATAGTGAGTATATTGTTGAGATTTCTTGAAGTTAGAGACAAAACTTAAAGTATGCATCAGGGGTTGTCAGCACCTTAAGACGTGCCGAATATACAAAACAGACAATTTTGTATTTAGCACATGCAACCCACTTCTGACAGTACAGTAACGTGCCCACTAACTCACTCACTCAACCCCCACCCCCACCCCCACCAGGGCTATTGCAGCAATTTTACACAGCCAAAAAGGGCGTCCCATTTCCTATGAACTCTATCTAAAGCTGGAAAAAAAGAAGAAGAAACTATTGGTTCTTGTTTACAGGTGGCTTGCAAATAATTGGTAAATCCAACACCAGTTGTTCTTCGTTCTTTTTCAACTGGTGCTCTCTCTCATTTGAAAGCTGACAAGTGACCACACTAAAACTATCAACAACGATCGCTAACTGGCTAAGCTATATTAGGCCTATTACCAAGGAGCAGTACTACCATTTTTCAACGGTTTGATGTGTCCCCTGTTTCTTTCAGAAAGTTGACACTTAAATATAAATTTATATTACTCTCTTTTTTTATTCCAGTGTTTCCCCACAGTGCATCTCTCTCTTTCTCCAATTCTTGATCTTTCCTTAGGTTTGAGGTATGCCCTTTACATCTTTCCTTTCATATCAATTTTTTTTTGGGTTTATGCTTGCCTGTAAATTCTGGGGTTTTCTTGATTTTCGTTCAAGTACTTCATATATGAGCACAATTTTGAGTAAACGACTGAGTGGATGATGCAACTTTTTGCTGACCCTTCAATTTTTTTGTGAAAAAGGATCTAATGGTAGCAAGAATCTGAAGATAGTTCAGATAATCTGTGATAAAGATTCAATCTTGATAATGCATGATTTGATGGTTGTTTTGTTCATTAGCCTTGTCGATGTGTTTTTCTTTTTATGTTTTTTTTGGGAGAATCATGAGTCTTTTGTTATAACCAATTATAGTTGGTATTATTGACATTGAGCTTTAACATGAGAGCTTATGAATTACTAGGTTCAAATGGATCCAAGGTTCAATAGATTTCCTACTTCTGTGAATGGATTCAATCTGGAGAACCAATCCTTACTCAACTTTTCGGATAATTGGAGGAACAATGAACCTATAATTGGAGCTATTTATCCAGATCAGAAACTAGTCAATGGTCCAAGATTTGGAAATAGCTTTGGCCAACATAATGTTGGTGGGGTTCACTCTCTTTCAAATGACCCTTCACCAACAAGCAATATAGGATTGACTTCTGAGATTGGTACTGAGGATGACTATAATGAAGACTTTGATTTCTCGGATACGGTTTTGAGCTATATAAACCAGATGCTTATGGAAGAAGATATGGAGGACAAGACACATATGCTCCAGGAGTCGTTAGAACTTCAAGCGAAAGAGAGGTCATTCTATGAGGCCCTCGGCAAGAAGTATCCACCTTCACCTCAGCAGAACCTGTCCATTACAGACCAGAACGGTGAGATACCGGATGACTACTGCTCAGGAAGTCTGTATGATTGTACAAATAATGTCATTGACAGTAATGGTTACCTAATTGATCCAAGGGTGGTTAGCATTTCCAATGATCATAATTCCTCTTATGAACAAGGCCTTTCCGTTTGTAATGGTACTTACTCTTCGATTAGCTCATCGAATAGCATAAATAATCTTGTAGATGGGTTCTTGGACTCTCCTGTAAGCCCTCTTCATATCCCGGATATATATAATGATAGCCACCCGATTTGGAACTTTAGGAAAGGAGTGGAAGAAGCAAGCAAATTCCTCCCTACTAATAATAAGTTGTTGGACAATGTGGTTATCAATGACTTGCTGCCTCAGGAGAAAAGAGGAGAAAGTGCTTGTGCGGCAGCTCAGGTGGAGAAAAGGGATGAGGGAGATACTTCACCTACAGGGCCAAGAGGGAGGAAAAATCTTCATAGAGATGATAAGGATTTAGAAGAAGAAAGACGTAGCAAGCAAGCTGCAGTTTATACAGAATCACCAATTCGTTCAGAGGAGTTTGATGTAGTTTTGCTGCATAGCCTGGGCGAAGGAAGGGAAGCATTGACAGCTTATCGCGAGAGCTTAAAGAATGCTAGAACAAAAGCCATGGTGCAGAATGGGCAATCAAAAGGATTTACTATAGGGAAGGGCCGCGGCAAGAAACACAGTGCTAAAAAGGAAGTCATAGATTTAAGGACTCTTTTGATAAATTGTGCACAAGCTGTTGCCGCCGATGATTGCAAGAGTGCAACTGAACTGCTGAAACAGATCAGACTCCATTCATCTCCCTTTGGAGATGGCAACCAGAGATTGGCTCATTGCTTTGCTGATGGTCTGGAAGCACGCTTGGCAGGCACCGGTAGCCAGATTTATAAGGCCCTCATCAATAAAAAAACATCAGCAGCTGATTTTTTAAAGGCCTATCATTTGTATCTTGCATCATGCCCATTCAGGAAGATTTCAGGTTTTGCCTCAAACAAGACAATCATGACAAAAGCAGGGAAGGCTACAAGAGTCCATGTCATTGACTTTGGTATCCTCTATGGCTTTCAATGGCCTACATTTATCCAACGTATTGCAGCAAGAGAAGGTGGACCACCGAAGCTTCGTATTACTGGTATAGAGTTTCCTCAACCTGGCTTCAGACCAGCAGAGAGGATTGAGGAAACAGGACGCCGTCTGACTGATTATGCAAAGTCCTTCAATGTTCCATTCGAGTACCAAGCAATTGCAAAGAAATGGGAAACCATCAGACTTGAGGATCTAAAGCTTGAAAAAGATGAATTTCTTGTTGTCAATTGTTTGTATAGATTTAAGAACTTGCATGATGAGACCGTGTTAACCAACAGTTCGAGAACTATTGTTCTCAATCTTATAAGGACTATCAATCCAGACATTTTCATCCATGGGATTGTCAATGGGGCCTATAGTGCCCCATTCTTTGTCACACGGTTCCGCGAGGTTCTATTTCACTTTTCAGCACTTTTTGATATGCTGGAAGTTAATGTACCCCGTGAGTTTCCGGAAAGAATTTTAATTGAGAGAGAGATCTTTGGGAGGGAAGCGCTGAATGTCATAGCTTGCGAGGGGTGGGAAAGAGTTGAAAGGCCAGAAACATATAAGCAGTGGCAAGTTCGTCTTCTAAGGGCAAGGTTTACACAAATACCTTTTGAACGGGAGCTCATGGATAGGGCAGTTGAAAAGGTGAGAACAAGCTATCACAAAGACTTTGTAATCGATCAAGATGGCAAGTGGATGTTGCTGGGGTGGAAAGGGAGAACAATCTACGCCATATCTTGTTGGACACCTATTTAAGAAACCTGCAAGCCATGCCTTTAACATGCTTTCTTTTGAAAACAAAGTTGTCCTTCCACATATTTGGAGAATTCAACAATACAGATGTAAGTCTCATAACCTATTTCCCATCACATATATTTTCTTCTTATTCTGCTTCATCTCTTAACATTTAGAAGTGACAAAATTTTCCACCTCTGCAGGTATCTGGCAAGTTCATTCTAGATATTGCTCACACAAGTGACACAAAGGTCATCTCGTTGTTCAATACTCAATAGATGATTTGACAAGGGGAGGCTTCAGAACATATTCTTGCCAATGTTGATGAAGTTGAATGGCTAGCAGATATATAGTCATTGACGCACAGTGTGCAGCACGCCTTTTTTTTTTTTTTTTTNGTGCAGCACGCCTTTTTTTTTTTTTTTAATATATCAGCCGTATACGAGCTAGCTTGCACACACTTCCATCAATCCCTTGGATGCTTTCTACAATCCACCAGTGCTACCCAATAACTCCACCCCATCAAGATCTAGGTAGATGAGAAGAAATCAGCTAGAGTTTTTTTTTTGTTGGTCTCTAGTGAGATTTCTATTCCAGTTTCGGGGCTTTTTCTCATTTCAGGGGTCACTTGGCCACACCCTTGGTGTTTCTTATGTGCAACACGTATGTGATTAAACATTGTTTTCTTGTTTGTTTCGCTTCTTTGTCCATTATTTGGGTTTCCACTATGAAAAAAGAGCAAGTTTCAAGTTTCTTCTCAAGATTTAATCACCTTGATCTTTTGGCTCACAATATGCAATCTGGAATTTAATAATGTTGCAAGTGGGGTGGTCCCTTTTCTACTTTTCTTCCCAAAAACCTCAAAAGCATAAGACTTTTAAAGATCAAGAAAATTAATTTAGAATATGCAGAGTGTGTGGTTTCCAAATGCGTCTAGGAAATGTGAAGGAATACTTTTTATAAAATATTATCTGCTTAATTATCACAAGATTTTATGTAAGCAGTTTTGGTGTATTATCACGATTCAGGTTTCTATACAAGAGTTGGGTTTTAATATGACTTACCTCCTTCATAAGTTGATATGTACTTTGAATTATTTTTCAATCGATTTCAATCTTTAATGTCTAATAAAGATAAAATTTAGGAGAAAGAATTAAAGATATTTTTCATGTTTAATGAAGTCGTTGCTTTACCTAAAGCAAGTTCCAACTTCTATGAAATTGGAGTTCTTTCAAATGTTACACTTTAACATGGTAAAAAGGGTAATTTATCTGCGCTGCTATCACAAACTAAATTACATTACAGTGGTAAATTTCTTTTATACGGTTAGTATATATAATTTAAATCCCTTTGTGAACAATATCACTAATTAGAGACTACAGGGGAGCTTGCACCCTGTCATCTCAAATCTTCAGTCCATTTTTATATATTAAGACAAATGGTTGAACTCCAAAAATTGGAGCTGTTGCCTCCCTCAATCAAACTAACTATTTCCCACCCTACAAAATTAAACTCATCCATTGTTTGAGGACTTTGGTCTAGTGGTAATTAAGATGGCAATGTGTGATGTTTGAGTTGGGTGTACATTACGGGCCCGACCCCTACGACAGACAAAAGTCTGCTACTTAAGCGAAGAGAGGTAAAAAGGTGAACCTACTGTCCTTCAAGTTTCGAGTCTTACGACCTTGGTCTAGTGATAAGAACATACTGTGTGGTGTATGAGTTAGGTGCACCTGTCTTGACAGATTCAAACCCTGCCACATAAAAAACCAGTTGTTTAAGTAAAGAAGGGTAAAGGGTGTGACTGTTATCTACCCAGTTCCAAATTGCGCGCCACCGACCTCGGGGGGTTTTAGCCACTTCAATGAAAAAGACTGCAAATAGAAAATTGTTGATTGAACTGTCTTGAGAAAAGATAGAAATAGTGAAATTTGGCTCTAAGGTCTGCACTAAAATTGAAATTCAAGATTTATGCATGCTTCCATTTCTAGTACTAAGCTGCATATCTTTATCCTTCTACTAACATTCCACAGAGGACAAAAGAGTGTTAGAGCAAACTTTAGGCCAAAATGGTTCTTCTGCTCCCAGTCAGCTTATTATACCTTTGGGTTGTTTTCTTCCTGTTGGTGCATATTACAAGTAACTAACTTTTAACTAGAAACTAGATACTGATAAAATGAAACCTTTTTCTCTTTTGATGCAATGTGTGTTAAATTCAATTAGCAATTTGGAAATTGGAACATGGAGGGGATCACACAGGTTAAAAGAAAAAAGAGAAAAAGTACGGAGATGATGAATACAGGACTAAGCAGTGTATTAAAACTGAATGTCAAGATTTAAGTCTGCTTCTACTTTTAGTAATAAGCTGCTGCACCTTTTTCTCATTTAGCTAAAAACTAATCTTTCTCATGTCTCACAATATTCTTGTGTGTTTCTTTTTAGCATTTCTGGTGCAGTGAACTATTTGAAGATTTTGCTACCCCCAGCAAATTTTACAGCAAAACAAGTCGTTATTAGTCTCAACATCATTTCAGCTATCGTTTTGAAATGTGAACTAAGTTTTAACTTCTAAACCTCAGATGTCTTCCATCTCCTCATTTCCAGGATAGCTCTTGATGTTGCGATCAGTGGACTAGTCCCTCCTTTCAGATCAGCATCGACATCTCCCAGTTCGTCTTTCTTCAACCCTGTTGCTTTTGCATGGTTCACATCCAGCAACTTGGTCAATTCATCGAAATTGCCAGTTACCAACGCATCTTGTGTCTTTTGGCGTTTTATCTCAGCAACAGTACTTCCATTAATGCTCAACTGCTTGTCATCATCACTCTTTTTCATCTCTTTTTCTGCAATCGGTGACGAGTCTTGCTTTAGGTCAAGCATGCATTTCCCCTCTTGGCCCTGCTTAGGAAAGGCTCCACCTAATGGAGAAATCCCAGCTGAATCTTTCTTAAGATTTTCATCAGTTGTTGTCTCTGGAAATAATAAAGTACTTGTTAAGGATGATAATGGTACTTTCTTACACAAGGTGTGATAAATTAGCTGAATTAAATTAACAAGTTACAGAGTGTTCAAAACACAATACAAAATCCCAGATCTTTTGGGAATAAAATAACCAGAATATTGGATTATGATATGCTCTTAAATAAAGAGATTGTGTGAATCATATTCCAAGGATCTTGCAGTTTATTTTTAGTACCTTTCCTTCAACATGTTGTATATGAATTGTGTATAGCTTTATTAATGAAAGACAAATACAATGAACATTGTAGTTTGAAGCATTGAAATTTCATGATACATAGAGTTTTGTTCATCAACATTCTCATTATTCACTTTTTCGTTTTCTCGTGAGCCTCTATAATGGAAGACAAGAGAGATGATGTTCAAAACACTGCAGAATTTTCCACATACAGTCAAAAGGAAGATTCGAACTGCAGCACAACCAACTCCATAACAATGTTTAAAAATGACAGATAAAAGTTCAAACATTATGAAGTTGAACCCCTCATGAACACAAACAGAAGGCCGGTAGAATAATTCCATAGAATCCGAGAGAAACTTCAATGAATATCAAGATGAGCAAACATCTTAAACAAATAGATCAGAAAAAAGTTAAAAGGAAATGATCATTTTGAAGTTGAACCTCTGATGAACACAGACATTAAGGCTTATCAGAACAATTCAGCAGAATCCGAGAGAAACATCAATGAATATCATGATGAGAAAACATCTAAAACGAATAGATTAGAATGGAGTTAAAAAAGAGAGATAAAAGTACAACACCTATGAAGCTGAACCTCTAATGAACACGGCCAACAGGCGTGTTAGAATAATTTGGTAGAATCCAAGAGAAACATCCTTTTCTAGGTTTTTTTCCTGAGTGGTAAAGCAAGGCGAAAGTCATAAATGAAATAGAACTCTTTGTCTCATACTGAATATCAGATGGGTGAACATGTTAAACAAATAGAACTCCCTGTCTCATGCTGAATATCGGAGCATTAATAAAATCTTCCAATTAACAAAGACATCACAAAATTCCAAATGATCATAAAAAGGATTATTACATGCATCCTCTTCAGATATTCAACCAGATATACACAATACAGACACAAGAACTGAAGCTGTACCTTCAACTTGAAGATCACCATGCTCCGTCATCAGATTATCCTTCTTCTCATCAGTACTTATCTCAATTTTCAGGTCAGTCAAGGTCTGTATATCTTCTTTGAGTGACTCTAAGATTGGAAACAAAAGAATATCAAGGATTAATCATTCAGTCAAAGAAGTTGCAGCATTGAAGGAAAGATAAAGTGTATAAGTAAGCCAGAATGGAGATAAATCGCTATACAAAATAAGTTGGAAGACGATTAACCTATCAACTGAAAGGCATTTAACTAGATCCTACAGATAAAAACTAGAGAAGGTTTTTCAGTGTGGAATTAATCAGAGAAGCTTCTATATCAACTCCAATTCTTAACAATCGACAAAATTACAGATAACTAAATTCCTTTTTCACCAAATTACTAAGATCAATTGGAAGAATTTAAGAAATACACAGAGAAAATAACTTCGAGATGCGTGCATGTATCCATAAACGAATGGAAGTATTAGCTAATTTTGCACATGCACAACTGAACCACAAAACAGACGAGATATACCTTTACCTTGCTGAACTCCATGCTTCATCCCTTCCAACCTCTTCTGCATACTTTCACGGAAACTGATGAGCAGATTCTTATGGCAATCGATAATCCTTTGAATAACAGGACAAGTAACTTTAGTAAGTTGCAGATCGAGTTCCTCCATTTCCTTCTCAATGCTTTCAATGGTTTGGCCAATACTCTCAATGAAGTGCATTTTACCGATGTTAACGGTAGCCTTATTCTCGACGGGATCATCATCGGAGCTCTCTCCAGTAACGCTACTATCGTCATCCATTTCAGATTCAGACG
>JACEIK010000450.1:0-24651 GCA_018107945.1 Datura stramonium | reverse complement strand
ATTAGTACCGGCTCTTCAATCTGAGTGGTTAATAATGCACGTAAGTATGATGATATTGGGCTATGCAGCCCTTTTATGTGGATCGTTATTATCAGTAGCATTTCTAGTGATTACATTTCGAAAAAACAGAAAGTTTTTTTACAAGAGCAATGGTTTTTGAAACGAATCATTTTTCTTGGGTGAAAATGTTTTCGAAAATACTTCATTTTTTTTGCTAAAAATTATTACAGGTCCCAATTGATTCAACAATTGAATTGTTGGAGTTATCGGGTTATTAGTTTAGGATTTTCTTTTTTAACCATAGGAATCCTTTCGGGAGCGGTATGGGCTAATGAAGCGTGGGGGTCGTATTAGAATTGGGACCCAAAAGAAATTTGGGCATTTATTACTTGGATCGTGTTTGCAATTTATTTACATACTCAAATAAATAGAAATTTGCGAAGTGCAAATTCTGCAATTGTAGCGTCTATAGGATTTCTTATAATTTGGATATGCTATTTTGGGGTCAATCTATTAGGAATAAGGTTATATAGTTATGGTTCTATTCCATCAACATTTAATTGAATTCAAGACAAGTTATTACAAATACAAGAGTGGGAGGTGCATTGTATGAACCAGCATACAGACCGTGTGAATCAAATATTGTATTGATGATTCACACGATTTTCTACCATATGTAGTTCAATTTCATTATTTTTACTTAACTTAATAATTAAGAGAAGAAGAAAAGTCTTCTTTTTTTTATTGTCCCAAAATAATTTTAAAAACAAATATAGATTTTTTTATTTCAGTCATCCAAATTATCTATAAAAAAAATTTGATAGAATAACTTCGACCTTGTCAACTGCTAATGAAAGAACGAAATCCGGGTATATACCAATACCTATTCACGGATAAAAAGATGGAGATCAAAAGAAATAACTCTCGCGATTAGAATCAAAAGAATCCTTCGGGATATTAAATAGCTTGTATTCATAGAACATCTGGCGTGACATAGATAAATAAATAGGAGTTAATGTCATTCCAATTTCCATTACAAAAGTAATCGGTAGTTACGGAATTAGAAGATATTTTTGACGGTAATTATTTCAAAAATCTTGTCAATTCGGCAACAAAACCACTCATACCTGGTAATGCATGGGGAAGCCATCAGCTACCAAACATCATGCATCTTTTGGCATTGGAATAGCTATTCCGTCCATTTCGTCCAAGATAAACAAGGCGGATTATATCATAAGTCGTTCCCGCCAAGAAAAAAGGTGTAGCACCAATAAATTCATGAGAGATTATTTGTAAAAGAAGGGCACCATTAAGTCCCGTATGGGTTAGAGAACTAATTTCTATAATTATGAAAACCCATATGAGACAAGATGTTGAAGCTGCATAGATTATTTGAATTGTACCGATTATCATCAACCAAGGAGAAAATATAGAATGGGTATGAGGTAATAATTCCATATTGATTCGAATTAATCCATACGCTTCCATTTTTAATAAGATTTCGGCTAGAAGCATACAAATACTATAATGTGCTTCTCCATGGATATTTGGTAACCATGTGTGTAGGGGATAATGGGCAATTTGACAGCAAAAGCAATAAAAATTCAATATAGAAGATTATTTCTAAAACCACAAGATATGGTGATTAAGCTGATGTTTCAAAATTTAATGTTGGTTCATTAGAACCATATAAAGCAACAGCCAAAACTCCCATTAAGAGAAAAACAAAACCCCCCATTGTGTACAAAATAAGTTAGTGGTCTTTTATGATGCAGATTGAGCTTCATGTTCCAATATAAGAAGATCTATTACGGGTTTTACGATCAAGCATGGAGATTCTTTAATATCATGGAGATCAAAAGCTGGAACAAGCTGTTTCAAGGAGTTCGGCGAATCGAGTACGAGTATGACCTCTGCTTCATTTCCAGAATAGTTTGGATCACTGCATTATACAAGAAGCTGGAAGAGGAGTTAGATATGCCAGTAGATTTATTTTGTGACAACAAACGCTTTTGCGAGATAGCAGCAAATCCAGTGTTCCGCAAGAGAACAAAGCACATAGAAATAGATTGCCATTTCATCGAGAGAAAAAAATCCAAGGAGGACTGATTAGGCCATTATATATAAATACACAGGAGTAGCAAGCTGATGTTATGACAAAAGGGTTATGCAGGCCACAACATGAGCATTTAGTTTCCAAGGTTTGGGCATCTTGAATGTGTTTACACGTGCCAACTTGAGGGGAGTAATGAAGTAGGGGCAGTTACTTAGCTTAACTCAACTAAAGGGCAGTTAGTTAATTGGAGTTAGTTAAGTTAGTTATGGTTAGTGATTAAATGTGATTGTTAGTAGTGTTAGTTAGAAATAGAGTGGTTGAGTGATTTGTATATAAGGGAGATATCGTAGGCAAATTCTCGGTTAATTCATTTTGCTTGTATCCTCTCTTGGCATTAATGAAAGCTCCTTCGATTCAATCCTTTTTCATTTCGCAACAAAATTAATTTTATAAATTTATTTACAATCAATAGCTCTTTTATCTAGTGGGAGATGTTCTAGGGTCCACGTGTGATTTTGTTCAATTGCTTCCACCTCTTTTCTCATTAGCCTGCTTCTGGTGATCTACCTGTATTACTTGTTATAAAATGTTGGCTCATTATGATGGGCAATGGCTAAAAGATAACATTTATAGTTTGTGAAAAAGTGAAGAGTAGAAAATATAGTGATATAAAGGATAAGGTGGACCCATAACTGAGCAAGATGTGTTGGATGAGCTTGAAATTTTCTTGTGGTGGACTTTGTGTTTGAAAAGTTTGATTCGGATCCATCAATTGGCAATGGCAAAGGTACTCCTTAAGTAACATACAGCCATTTGGATAACCCCGAAAAATATTAAGGTGTGGTTGTGTCATGAAATTTATGACTGAGATCATGGAATAACAAAAGCATCCAAAAATAGGTAAATGTGCATAAAAAGGTTTTGAGGACAACAATATCTAATATGAGCTTTTTTCAGATAAAATGAGTGTTGGTGTATAATTTATTGAATAAGTTGTTGTTAAAACACAATCACCACAAAATTTTATTGGTAAACCAGCATGTAACCTTAAGGATCTAGTGACATCAAGTAAATATCAGTGTTTTGAGTTCTACTACACCATTTTATTGGGGTGTAGAAATATAAGAAAATTGGTTTAGAATTTCTTCTTTCTGATAACATTGTTGAAGTGAAATATTTGTAAACTCTATGTCCTTGTCACACTATAAATGATTTTAACAAGATGATTAAATGTTTTGTAACATGGAAAGAAAGGAAATTAATAAATGAGAAACTGGGAATTTAGACTTAAGCAAATACACCTAGTAGTTACGGCCAAAATCTCTATTACATCACGAATATTTAACGTTTAAAGGTGTCAAAAGAATAAAATTTTAAATGGGTGATTGAATCATGAAATGGATATATGGAGGTAATAAAGAATTAAATTGAAGTTTTAAGCCAAAGAGAGCTTGATGACAAAATTCTATTTCACGGTTTATTATAAGAAAAATATGTTAAATAGTCACAAGTATGGTCTAACTTGGAATGATCATATCTCCCGATCTATAATGAGTTAGAAGTCTCTGACTTATCAAATTAAGGGGCGATCTTTGAATAGGAAAAGAGTGAGATCTGCGGGGTCCCAGCTTATTCGAAAAGGGCCTTGTTCTTTGGAAGAGCTATCTCGTATGCAGTCTTGCATGGTTCCACTGCGCCGTTGAGTCTAGTTTCAGAACCTCAAACCGTTCGACAAACAGAGTTTGGAGTGAAAATTATAAGGTCTTTTACCGAGACACTATCGGACAGTGACGTGGCGCCGTCTAGCGCCTCCACCACCCCCACCTCCTAAAATATTAAGTTGCTCTTTGTCAAAAACATTTTCATCTTCATCCTATTTGACACCTTGCTTAGACCACCATTTTCTCTCTATTTTCCAACCAAGAAGCAAAGCAAAACAACAATTAAAATTACACCAAGAGCTAACAAACTCCTAGAAGTAGACCGTGGAGCCTCTAGGCTTGTTTTTACCGGACTGTTTTGATGAGTTGCTGTGTTTTGGTGCGTTTCTAGACAGTGGAGGTTGCCATAAACCTCTTCATCCTAGCTAAGAACATCCCAAGTAAAGGTAAGAAATTTCACCTTTGATGCCCGGTTTCCAGAACTTTAGTGAAGTAAAGTTGGTGCTTGTTGTGGTTGTAAATTGAACTTGAAAGGAGTTTTAAATTGTAAGCTTGAAAGAAAGGGTAAGCAAGTCTATCTTTGAATTCCATAAAAATTGTGAAGGAAAACTTGAAGAAGGTTATGATTTGTATGTTGAACTTGTTGTGTGTTTTTGTGGTGAGTTGCTGCCCAGCTTTCCCAAAATTTCATGGGAGGAAACTAGCTGGTTTTTGTGATTGAAAGTTGAAGTTGGAAGAAGCTCTAAAGTGTGAGCTTAAGACAAGGTTGTCGGCAAAAAGTTGGATTGACATACTAAGATATGTAAAAGAGTGCCCCTTTGTCCCTTCTTTGTGCTCGATTAAGTTTCTAAGTTGATATCGAGTGAGTGTTCTCTTGTATATGTTGAAATAAGTATCTTGCGCTATTCCTAAATTCATAAGTTGTATATTAAAAATAAGATTAAAGTGTTGATAATTGTAGCTTGCTGATGAGACGATTGAAATGTAATCGATCTATTGTTGTTATGCGTAGCTATAAATTGAGAGTACAGCAGCCTCAGCATGGCAACTGTGAGCTGGTCTTTACATTATATCATATAAGTGGTGTCATAGCCATTATGTTGGGTATGTTTAAAGATCTAGTTGTTATGTGAAATTAGTAATGAAGCTAAGACGACAACATGAGAACAACATAAGCTAAGAACTAATGTTAATCTAGTAAGGGTAAACGAGAATATATCAACGCGACGATTCCTTAACTTAGCCATCTACCCTCATATGTATATGTTTTAAGGCACTTAAAGCCTGGAAGGAGATTAGTAAATTCCATCCTAAAAAAAAGCTAACGAAAGTTATTAGTTGTTGAGTCCTAAGAAGTTAAGCAAATATCATCCTAAGTATCTAGAATTATATCCAGTATTGTAGGAGTGTTTAAGTAAATTAATTGAGTCCAGGCTACAATGATCCTAAGTACTTTGAGTTGAGTTTGAGTTGAGTGTAAGCATTCTAAGTTGAATCCAAAGTATTCAAAGTGAATATTGTTTAAGTAAATTAATTGAGTCCAATAACTCTAAATGATCCTAAGTACTTTGAGTTGAGTGTAAGCATTCTGATTGAATCCAAAGTATTCAAAGTGGAGTCTAAGTATTTCAAAAATTGGGTCTAAGTATCCGAGAAGTTGATTCCTAAAATCCAGTAAAGAGAGTTTAAAATCATATTCCTCAAGTCTCAAGTTTACATGTTATGTGAGTCAAGCTATATTTTATGTCTCCTCACAATGGAATGCTAGGGTAATGTATTCGGTTAGTCTTCCGAGTTGGACTCGTTCTCTAAGTCAGTTATATTGCATTGTTCAATTGTTGGTCTAAGTATTAGTTTTGCTCATTTTCACTTGATTTGCATATTATCGGACACACGCCCTCTTTGGTCTAAATATCAGATGACTGGGATTGTGCAATGTGCTATATATGAAAATCCTGGTCCAAGTCTCGGGTTGTACACGCAAGTCCCGGTCCAAGTATCAGCAACTCTTAAAATTCTGGTCCAAATGTCGAGGTAGTCATGCCGTCAGTCCAAATGTCGGGTAACCAACGAGTCAATTCTCATAAACTCCGATCTAAGTATCGGAAGTGTTTGCATATATGAGTCGATTTGAGTTATGCTTATGCCACGAATGCATGTAGGGTGCTTGGGTTACGGAGTTACATATTGTCTCTCCTTACCCTATCTTTGAGTTATGATCAACTATTATTTGCCATTGTTTATATGTTGTGAGGTTCCAAAGTGTCGAGTTGTTGCTGGTTTATTCCCTTCTGCAGTTGGTTCTATCTTTGGCTTTATATTTGTTTACAACTTTCTATCTTACATACCGGTGCATTTCTTTTGTGCGTGTAGCTTTTCTTGGGGATCCCACAATCGTGCTGTAGAGTGCAGATAGAGTTCAGGGCCGTCGGCTGCGGTAGGAGTTGCTTTCGGAATCTAGACACTTTGAGTTATCGAGGGTTAAAGAGAAATGAGTTGGTTATATTGTTCCTTTGATAAATCACTTACTGGGCGAGAATCACTTGACTTACCCTTTTCTTTTCTATTTTTTCCCCCCTAGTCTGGATAGTCATGTATCTCCTTCTTGTGTCTCGACCATTTATAATGATCACAAAATAGTTTGAAAGCATTACAATGACCTGTCAATTGGCGGGTGAGTGACTTGGGGTTTTTCTTTGAAGCAAATGTTGCCCCTTGCATTAAATTATTTTCTTTGCTTGTAATGAGTTGTTGTTGTCGTTCTTCCTATGAAACTAATCCATAGACACGGGCTAGAGTTGATAACGGTTCAATATTTAGAAGTGAGATAGAACAACGTTAAACTTGTATCACGATTTGCTGGCCCAAATTTTATATCGGAATGCGTTAAACATGTCACTCAATCCAATAAGAAATTGATGAACCTTCTTTTTTTCTCTTTCTGCTGCATATTCCTTAATGGAACCACAACTGCAGTTTGATAATTGAGAATATGATCCATACTCATCTAATAATCCCTTCAATTTGGTGTAGTAAACACTCACTATTTGATACGTGTTGTTGCGTATTCCACGATCTCCATATGCAGTTTATGCATGGTTCCATTTGGCATATCGTAAATAGGTACATAGGGTGGCCTTCAATTGATAATTAAACATACAAACTTTGAGAGTGCACATCAGGCACCTCAACTTGGTCTCAACCCAACAATTAAACACTCAATAGTCTATTTGTGTCCCATAGCTGATGTGGCATATAAATTTTGATAGTGTCTACATGAGCATTTTGTAGATGGAGTACTTTCGAAGCTGATACGGTGGATGCGAGTTGAAGTCTTTGCATGTGCCTCTCAAAGTTTAAGTGCTTGGTGTCGGTTGAGGCCAAGTTTGATGCATATTCATGTATTATGCCTTTCCATTTCTAGTATTGGCTGCTATCTTTATCCTTCTGTTACATTCCACAAAAGACCAAAGACTATTGAGCAAACTTTAGGCCAAAATAGTCCTTCTGTTCTCAGTCAGCAATATACTTTTAGGTTGTTTCCTTCCCTTTAGTGCATATTACAAGTAACTAACTTTTAACTGAAATGAAACCTTTAACATTTCTCTTTTGATGCAATGTGTTCAATTCAATTAGCAATTTGGAAATTGGAACATGCAGGAATCAGACTGAGTTAAAGAAAAGAGAAAACGGAACGGAGATGATGAATGTAGGACTAAGCAGTGTATAGAAACTTAATGTCAAGATTTAAGTCTGCTTCTACTTTTAGTAATAGCTGCTGCAACTTTTTCTCATTTAGCTAAAATAATCTTTCTCATGTCTCACAATATTCTTGTGTGTTTCTTTTCCCAGCAACAAATTCTAGTGCAGTGAACTATTTGAAGATTTTACTCTTGACAAATTTTAGGAGCAAAAACAAGTAAGATTATTAGTCTCAAAGCTGTCATTTTGAAATGTGAACTAAGTTTTAACTTCTAAACCTCAGATGTCTTCCTTCTCCTCATTTCCAGGATAGCTCTTTATGTTGCAATCAGCAGAAGTCCCTCCTTTCACATCAGCATCGACATCTCCCAGTCCGTCTTTCTTCAACCCTTTTTGCTTTTGCGGTTTCACATCCGAGAAACTTGGTCATTCATCCATTGCGATTACCAAACGCATCTTGTGTCTTTTGGTGTTTTATCTCAACAGCAGTACTTCCATTAATGCTCAACTGCTTGTCATCATCACTCTTTTTCATCTCTTTTTCTGCAATCGGTGATGAGCCTTGCTTTAGGTCAAGCATGCATTTCCCCTCTTGGCCTCACCAGGAAAGGATCCACCTAATGGAGAATTCCCAGCTGAATCTTTCTTAAGACTTTCATCATTGTTGTCTCTGGAAATAATAAGTGTTTGTTAACGAGGCGGATCAAGAATTAGAGTTTGGGTGCCATGCGGATGTATCCTTCTTTTTTTGGCCGGTTTAAATTATTTATTTTTCGTGAATTATATTAAACAAATGAATGGATAGAAAAATAAACAGTAATAAAATGACGATTTATGCATTAAGTAAATAATAATAGCAATATACACGAGAATCATCACACACACATTCAACGAATGTATAGACAATGTCTAATGGAAACAGCCCGGAGGCGGCGGGCGGACAGAAGAGAACTAGAGATGGCAATGGGGCAGGTCACAAGTAGGGCAGGGCAGGGGCTTAACAGAGCGGGGCAGGGAATGCTTAAACGAGGCAGGGCGGGTAGGGTGGGTCAAAATATATTTTGAAAATTATAAATAAGACAGAGAGGCGGGTGGTAGGGCAAAATTGCAGATTTCTTCCCTCTTCCTTTTTATCCTTCTTTAATTTATTCTTCATTTTGTAATAATTCATGTTTTCTTAGCAGTCTAGTTTTCTTTTTCCAAAGATGATTGTAAGATTTTTTATAACTTGGACAAGAGAAAGAAAATAAATCTTGGGAATAAAAATTATTCTTTTACGAGTAAAGTAGATTATTCCAATTGACGTTTGTTTGTTAGGTGCGTTGTGTAGGCCTTGCCTTTAGAAGCGAGGACATAGTTGAGACTCCCTTTGGACACAATAATCAATCCATCTTCTACACTTCCATTTCTTCAATTAATAATCACAACTGATAAAGAGCAAAAGACAATTGATTACAAACTAGTGACATGATTTTGTATGGGAGGGGATATTGAGGAGAGAGGGTGATCTTTGACGGCGGAGGGAAAGAAGAAAAGGAAAAGAAAAAGAAAGGGGGAGGGGGGTGGCTCAAAATTAATACAATAATATGTGAACAACTATCGACATTTTTTAAAAATAAATTGACAAGTGTATCACACGGAGATGTCTCAAGATTGTGAATCATATTCCAAGGATCTTGCGGTTTATTTTTAGTACCTTTCCTTCCAACATGTTGTATATGAATTGTGTATAGCTTTGTGTGAAAGACAAATACAATGAACATTGTAGTTTGAAGCATTGAAATTTCAGGATACATAGAGTTTTGTTCATCAACATTTCTCATTATTCACTTTTCGTTTTCTCGTGAGCCTCTATAATGGAAGACAAGAGATGTTCAAAATACTGCAGAATTTTTCCACATACGATCCAAAGGAAGGTGAACTGCTTACAACCAACTCCATAACAATGTTTAAAAATGACAGATAAAAGTTCAAACATTATGAAGTTGAACCCTCATGAACACAAACGAAGGCGGTAGGAATAATTCCATAGAATCGAAGAAACTTCAGCTGAATATCAAGATGAGCAAACATCTTAAACAAATAGATCAGAAAAAGTTAAAAGAAATGATCATTTTGAAGTTGAACCTCTGATGAACACAGACATTAAGGCTTATCAGAACAATTCAGCAGAATCCGAGAGAAACATCAATGAATATCATGATGAGAAAACATCTAAAACGAATAGATTAGAATGGAGTTAAAAAAGAGAGATAAAAGTACAACACCTATGAAGCTGAACCTCTAATGAACACGGCCAACAGGCGTGTTAGAATAATTTAGTAGAATCAAAGGAAAACTTTTTCTAGGTTTTTTTTTCCTGAGTGGTAAAGCAAGGCGAAAGTCATAAATGAAATAGAACTCTTTGTCTCATGCGGGCCATCAGATGGGTGAACATGTTAAACAAATAGAACTCCCTGTCTCATGCTGAATATCGGAGCATTAATAAAATCTTCCAATTAACAAAGACATCACAAAATTCCAAATGATGCAAAGTTATTACATGCATCCTCTTCAGATATTCAACCAGATACAATACAGACACAAGAACTGAAGCTGTACCTTCAACTTGAGAATCACCATGCTCCGTCATCAGATTATCCTTCTTCTCATCAGTACTTATCTCAATTTTCAGGTCAGTCAAGGTCTGTATATCTTCTTTGAGTGACTCTAAGATTGGAAACAAAAGAATATCAAGGATTAATCATTCAGTCAAAGGATTGCAGCATTGAAGGAAAGATAAAGTGTATAAGTAAGCCAGAATGGAGATAAATCGCTATACAAAATAAGTTGGAAGACGATTAACCTATCAACTGAAAGGCATTTAACTAGATCCTACAGATAAAAACTAGAAGGTTTTCAGTGGCTGGAATTAATCAGAGAAGCTTCTATATCAACTCCAATTCTTAACAATCGACAAAATTACAGATAACTAAATTCCTTTTTCACCAAATTACTAAGATCGTGGAAGAATTTAAGAAATACACAGAGAAAATAACTTCGAGATGCGTGCATGTATCCATAAACGAATGGAAGTATTAGCTAATTTTGCACATGCACAACTGAACCACAAAACAGACGAGATATACCTTTACCTTGCTGAACTCCATGCTTCATCCCTTCCAACCTCTTCTGCATACTTTCACGGAAACTGATGAGCAGATTCTTATGGCAATCGATAATCCTTTGAATAACAGGACAAAGTAACTGCTTTAGTAAGTTGCAGATCGAGTTCCTCCATTTCCTTCTCAATGCTTTCAATGGTTTGGCCAATACTCTCAATGAAGTGCATTTTACCGATGTTAACGGTAGCCTTATTCTCGACGGGATCATCATCGGAGCTCTCTCCAGTAACGCTACTATCGTCATCCATTTCAGATTCAGACGACGGCTGATCGTCGGTCATCTGATCATCGCTGCTATCACGATCGAAACTCTCTTCTCCGGGAAGGATTTTGCCCTCATCCATTGCTCCCATTCTGCAGAACATAAAAAAAAACTCGTGAAAAAGCAGATAATCTAAGCAATTGAAGCTCAATTTGAAATAGAAAACCTGATTTTCTCAGTGATTTTACTTTCTCTGAAGATTGATCAGGAGCGAGAAAGGTGCCGCCTCAAGGAAATGCTTGAGATTTTGCTCGAGCTCTTATATATATTGTGTGAATTTTCAATTTTGATTTTCTATTTTCTTTATTTATTCATTTTCAAAATAAAAAAGAAATTCGTAGCTAGTATTGACTTGCTCGGAAACCCTTTCAATTACCATATATCCACTTCTATTATCTTCGACTCAAAAAGCTGGCGATCGATTTATCTCGTAGTTATTTTGGTTTAGCTATTGATTTATTTTGAAAGTAAGTATGCAATTGATTGAAAGGAATGAATGGTAAAAATAACATATCGTATCAGAAAACTTTTTGCAAATATTTTATTATTTCTAGATGGATATAAAACGTCATTCGAATTTTAAACAGAACAAAATAAAGTGGCCAGATGAATAAATGGATAAGTTGTAACAGTAAACTAATTTATATTAAGAAAGGCAGAAAATAAGTAAAAATCCATCACGGGAGTAAACTGCTCCTCCGTTGTAGCCACTTCTATACCTGTTTGCCACATTTCAATATCAAAATCTTTCTATATTGTTTTCCTTTTGATACGATGTAAAGATGATTTAAATAAAGATATCAAATTCGTTCACAAGTAATATAACTTAATTAGTCTGTTAGGAAAAGAAATTCCATGCATTTAAGTGTACTTTTCCAAAATATCAAGTTCTTTATGCTTATGTCCTTCATTAGCTAAAAATCAACATAGCTTTTCGTCCTCCAGACATGTTTAAGAATGGCGTTATTGATCTTGACAGGTTATTCTATGATCTTTAATAATATATCCAAAGCGAATGACGTGGAATATCCTCTTCATTAATAAGCTTGATTGTATTTAGGCAATCTATTGTCTTTTCTACGTATTTAGCGATTTCTCGTGTTTGATTTGCAATATTGATAAATTGGAATAGGATGCTTTAAGAAATTAGTTTGTTCTATCAAATGCAAAGTGAAAGTATTGGGTTCATTTGAATCCGATTACTTTAGTAGCGGAAGAGAATAAATTTATATGTAAAATTTCATAAATTTGCAATAAATTATAGATATGAATCTATAATAACTTTTAAAGTATTGTGAGTTCGGCGTTGAAAATCTTAAAATTGAATCTATAAAGATAAAATCCACGAATTCGCTTTTGTATTCTATAACATATCTTTACCAGATAATTCAAATTTTTGTTAAATCGATAAATAATGATCGATCTTATTCAATTGAAACGAGAAGATTGCTCTTTTATAGATACAAAATACACTCGATGTGTTTTATTCCTATGAAAAAATGAACTCTATGTCAAGAAAAACTCTTACGCGATATAAATTTTGTACATCATATCTACATAACTTAAAACTCAATTGATGTATATTTGTATGCTGCCACCCCCACCCACCCAAGTTGGGCGATGGAGGTCAATTACCCAACTTGGCAATTAATATTTGAGGTAGTGCGCTGACTAAAGCTTTAGTAAAAACATCGGCAAGTTGATCTTGTGTTAGAAATATAATAACAAACCAACAAACCTCTCGTTGAATGCAACCTCCCGAACAAAATGACACTCCACTTCAATATGTTTTAGTACGTACGATAGACTAAATTATTGGAAATATGATGTACGACTTGACTATCACGCCAAAAGCAATTGAAGTGCCATATGATCTCACAAGTAGTTATTGTCATGGAACTATTACCTTGTTGAAGAGCTTCGAAACTATTTGTTTCTTGCTCTTCCATGAAATATAAGATACTTGCGATTAAACGGTTGAGATTTAGTCGACAACTTGCCCAATATGAATCAAAAATTCTTTTTATAGAAATCGACTTGACTACGATTGGAAATGCCTTGGCCTAGTGCAAGTTTTAAATAAGGCAATATTCGGGCGCAACTAACCAATGATTCGCATGGGGGCTAGTGCATGAATTGAGATAACAAATGGCCCGAATGACAAATATCAGACCTAATAACAAAAGGTAAATCAACCTCCCAACTAATCAACAAAAAGGAGCTCGGGATCTGGAGGACAACTTTCATTCAAAGCTAACTGATGATCTTTGCTCCATCGAAATTTTCTTGGTTTAAATGCCCGGCATGTCTTGTTTCTTTTAAAATATCAGATCCATTTGTGTATTCATTAGAAAGCTTTTGCAAGTAACCTATAGACCAAGAAAATAGTTAAGAGGACCCAAATCTATTGAAATCGGAGATCCTAAGTAGCCCTTTAAAGCTATCAAATTGAATGAATCATTGGTGGGTACACAATGACATTATCTACAAATACAAGTATGACTAAAAAGTAGTTTCCTCTTCAATACACAAATAAGCTAAGAAAGTGTAAGCCTTGAAATGTGTAAAGCAAACCTTAAAATAGTAGTAGAAATTTAGCAAACAAGCTGTGCCTTGAGACTGCTTTTAATCCATAAAGTGGCCAAGCCAGGCGACAAACTCTATTATCTTCAGTAGAGTGATGTTACATAAATTCTTCATATGTAAATCTCTATAAATAAAAGCATTATACATCTAGTTGATGTAGTTCCCAATTTCAACACAAGCTGCAGCTAAGCAGTCTGGGTAGTGAGTTTGCTTAGTATTCATTATAATTTAAACCTTGACTTGGTTGTATCCTTTTGAGACAAGGCTCCCCTTTTATTGCTCAATTGACTCATCAGAGTTAAAATTTAATGAAGTAGGGGCAGTTACTTAGCTTAACTCAACTAAAGAGCAGGTTATTTAATTGGAAGTTAATTAGGGTGTGCCCCATAGTTAGTGATTAAGTGTGATTGTTAGTAATGTAAGTTAGAAATAAGTCGGTTAGTTAGTGTATATAGGGGAGAGATATCATGGCGGATTCTCCGGTTAATTCATTTTTGCTTGTATCCCTCTCTTGTGATTGTAAAAGCTCCTTCCAGTTCAATTCTTTCTCCATTTCACAACATAGTATCGAGCTATCAGCCATTGATATGGATTAACCGAAGCTTGAGCTAGATTGAAGGCAGTCTGATCAGAAGGCGCTTTTCAATGGAGTTATGCAGTCGATATTGATTATAAGGAAATTAAGTCACAACCATCAATTGTATCTGAGTCCATCGAGATATATACGGAATTGTTTTGATTTCGATTCAATTAGTAGGATCTGAAAATTACTCTATATGGAGTCGGTCGATGCGAATTGTCATACTTGGAAGAAACAAGTAGGGGCTGATCGACGGAAGATGCAGGAAGGAGAATTTTGGTCCAAATCTCATAGATCTATGGGAACGATGCAATGCAATAGTTTTGTCGTGGATCATGGATTGTGTATCTAAGAAACATTGAGTGGAATTGTCCTATTCGGCAATTCATGTTAGTTAGAAGAGATCTCAGGCGATTCGATGAAGCCGGATGGATCGAGATTTTTCAGCTTCACGAGAGGGTGCATTTATGAATCGAGGGTACCGGTAGCATAGCGAGTATTTTACTAAGTGCGTTTGCTTTAGGAAGAATTTGATTGTTTGGCGCCTTTTCCTGGTTGTTATTGTGAGAAATCGAGGGATTTTATGGAGTTTGTGAAGAGACAGAAACTTATGCAATTGGATATCCTCCTGACTTCAAATTTAGAAAAGTCTGGACATAATAATGGTTCTAATGAGAGGAGGAGAGAATAAAGGATATGCTCATAATGTAAGGGTGAAGATGGAAGATCACAAAATGACAAAATGTAATTGACAAACATGTGTTGAAGCTTAAAATGGGACAAGATGTGATAGTTATGGAAAGCACAAGGTAATGTAAATGTGGAGCAGACCATGACCTTCTAATTACTCATATACAATCGGTACAATCGGATGATGCGGCACATGGATAATCCACAACATTACAACCAGCTCAAGAGGATCATGGATAAAGAGAAAAAGCCAAAAAATTCAGCAAATGTATTAGCTTAGTCAGAGTCAGCAAATATGGGAGTAATATCTGTGCTTTACATGTGAAAAATGACCAAACCATGAATAGTCTTCTAGTTAATTTGTGAATCACTTTGCAAAGAAAAATGGATGAGAACCTTTGGAGCAACTAATCATAGTGATCTCTAATAGAAATATGCTAAATGATGCAAAAAGAATCTATTATTGTCGGTAACAAAAGGTTTATCTGCCTGATGGAAGGACAGTGGATGTGTCACCTATTGGTTGTTGTGATATTATGGATGGAATATATGTGAGGAATGTTTTGTATATTCCAGTTTTAGATACAATTTGTTGTCGTATCTAGGATTACTAAGGAAGCTGTAATGTTCGATCCAATTTTTCCCCGACTTTTGCATATTCTAGGACCTCTCAAGTGGGAAGGTACTGGAGATTGAGTGAAAAAGGAGGGACTTTGTTGCTTGAACATAAAGGATCAGGGAATAATGGTGTGTCCATGAGGGGATTGATTGCAACAAGGAATAAGCTAGACATTTTTTTGTGGCATAGGAGAATGGGTCATGCATCTATTGGAGCAATGAAACAACTATTAGGACTTGATCATCATGAATGTAAACAAGCACTAGATAGTTGTGAGATTTGTCCACTAGTTAGGCAAACTAGATTGTCTTTTCCTACTAGTGAAACTAGATCCATTTATGTATTTGATTTACTACATTTGGATGTATGGGGGCCATTTCACACTCCAACTTTTGATGGTAATAAACTATTTCTAACTATTGTGGATGACTATTCTTGTATGGCTTGGTTTTTTTTGCTAAAACTAAAATCTAGTAGTAGTGTTGAAGAATTTCATACGAGTTGATGTTAACACGAGTTTGGAAACATATTAGGTCTAAGATCGAGATAATGGAGAGAGTTTGTTAATTTCACTTGTGACACTTTATTCACCTCCCATGAGATTATACATCAAAGATCTTGTGCCTATACCCCACAACAAAATGGTGTGGTGGAAAGGAAAATAGATATATTTTAGAATTAACAAGAGCTATTCGATTTCAGAGTTTCATTCCTTTAAAGTTTTGGGGTGACTTGTGTTCTTGGTGCTGTTTATATGATGAATAGACTACCTACCGTGTTTTTGAAAGGGGGCTCGCTGAGGTTTTCCATGGTTTCTCGAGATTCATTGATCATTTTAGAATTATGGGTTGTTTGTGTTATGCAAAACTTTTACATTGGTAGAAAATTGAGTCTAGGGCTATACTTCTTGCTGTGCACATGGGTTACTCAGATGTTTATCCAAAGGCTATATCCTATATGATCTACCTGCTCGGGAATTTTTATTTCCGGAGATGTGAGTTTTAAGGAGGATCTTTTTCCTTTTAAAGATCGATCTTGCCTCTCCTATTTTTCTAGATATCTTCTCAGATTTCCTTGATGTTTCTACCCATCACCCTTTCTCCACCACCTCACATACGGTCGACTCATATCCAAGTTCTTCCCATTACTGATGTTCCTATTCCATCGAAATTTGTTCACTCACCTATTCCCATTTCATTCTCTGTCTCGGTGCCAAGTAATACTATACATTCCACTAGAACTAGGAAACAACCTACTTGGATGATTGATTTTGTCACAAATGCCTCAACCTCTACTCCTTATCCCCTTTCACATTCTCTCAGCTATGCCAACTTATCTTTCCATTATCAATCTTTTCTCACTACCTTTTGCTTGCATTGTTGAGCCTAGATCTTATTATGAGGTATGTTCGGCCCAAAATGGATCAGCTTTGTTATGAAGGAGAATTAGGGCACTTGAAGCTAATAACATATGGAGATTAGAGCCCTTACCACCTGGCAAGTACCTATTGGATGCAAGTGGGTTTATAAAGTTAAATTCAAGGCCAATGGAGAAGTTGAGAGGTACAAGACAAGATTAGTTGCTAAGGGCTACAATCAAAGTGAGTCTTGATTATCAATACACTTTCTTTCGGTTTGTGAAGATTGTGACCCGTTAGAAGTGTTATTTATTGCTGCTGTTTCTGGTTGGCACATCCATCAAATGGATGTTTATAATGCTTTCCTTCAGGGTGACTTACATGAAGAAGTTTATATGTTTTTGCTGAGGTTTCGCCATGGGGAAGGCTCGGAGGTTTGGTGTGTAGGCTAGTTAAATCCCTCTATGGACTCAGCAGGCTAGCGAGACAATGGAATGTCAAACTTACTGGTCATTGATTGAATCAGGTTTTTTGCAAAATAGTTTTAGATCATTTCCTTGTTTATCAAAAGACATTCTAAGCAGATTGTGGTGATTTTGAGTATGTGGATGATATGTTAATAGGCGGCAATGATTTAGCATTAATTGAGAAGACTTAACAAGAGTTGCATGCCAAGTTCAAGATTAAGGATCTTGAAGTGGCGCAGATACTTCTTGGGGATTGAGTTCAGTATATCTTCAAGAGGAATATTAATGAATCAAGGAAACATGCTTTGGAATTGATAGAAGAAATGGGGCGGTGGCAACTAAGTCATCATGGATACCATTGGATAGTAATCTCAAGATGACAACAACAGAAGTGGATAAAGTAATAGGAAATAAAGATAGAGTCCTGTCTAACAGATAAGGATTATATCAAAGACTGATTGGAAGATTCGACATTAACTAAGGCGACATTGGTTGATTCAAATACTAAGTCGGTTATGCAAAATCTAATAAATCTCATATGAGCGCACTTAGAGTAGTAGCATTGTGAGAAGAGAGGCTGGTATGGGGTTTCTGTGAGCAGCAGATAGGAAAATAAGTTAGTGGCCTTTTGTGATGCAGATTGAGCTTCATGTCCCAATATAAGAAGATCTATTACGGGTTTGATCAAGCATGGAATTCTTTAATATCCTTGGAATCAAAAACGAACAAGCTGACATTTCAAGGAGTTGTGAGAATCGGAATGCAGGGAGTATGACCTCTTTGTTGTTTCAGAATTGGTTTTGATCACTGCATTATACAAGAAGCTGGAAGAGGAGTTAGATATGCCAATAGATTTATTTTGTGACAACAAAGCGGCTTTGCGAGATAGCAGCAAATCCGGTGTTCCATGAGAGAACAAAGCACATAGAAATAGATTGCCATTTCATCGAGAGAAAAAATCCAAGGAGGACTGATTAGGCCGTATATAAATACACGAGGTAAGCTGATGTTATGACAAAAGGGTTATGCAGGCCACAACATGAGCATTTAGTTTCCAAGTGAGCATCTTGAATGTGTTTAAACGTGCCAACTTGAGGGTAATGAAGTAGGGGCAGTTACTTAGCTTAACTCAACTAAAGGAAGCGGTTAGTTAATTGGAGTTAGTTAAGTTAGTTATGGTTAGTGATTAAATGTGATTGTTAGTAGTGTTAGTTAGAAATAAGTCGGTTAGTTAGTGTATATAAAGGGAGATATCGTGGCGAGATTCTCCGGTTAATTCATTTGCTTGTATCCCTCTCTTGGCAGTTAATGAAAACTCTTCCAGTTCAATCCTTTTCCATTTCGCAACAAATTAATTTTATAAATTTATTTGCAAATCAATAGCTCTTTTATCTAGTAGGAGATGTTCTAGGAGTCACGTGTGATTTTGTTCAATTGCTTCACCTCTTTTCTCATTAGCCTGCTTCTGGTGATACCTGTATTACTTATTTATAAAATGTTGGCTCATTATGATGAGCAGCCCAACAAAAAAGATAACATTTATAGTTTGTGAAAAAGTGAAGAGTAGAAAATATAGTGATATAGGGATAAGGTGGACCCATAACTGAGCAAGATGTGTTGGATGAGCTTGAAATTTTCTTGTGGTGGACTTTTGTGTTTAAGAAAGTTTGATTCAAAGGATCTGTCGTTGGCAATGGCAAAGGTACTCATGGTAACCCTTTTGACCATTTGGATAACTTGAAAAAACAGCATGGAACCTTAAGGATCTAGTGACATCAAGTAAATATCAGTGTTTTGAGTTCTACTACACCATTTTATTGGGGTGTAGAAATTCAAGAAAATTGGTTCAGAATTCCTTCTTTCTGATAACATTGTTGAAGTGAAATATTTGTAAACTCTATGTCCATGTCACACTATAAATGATTTTAACAAGATGATTAAATGTTTTTGTAACATGGAAAGAAGGAAATTAATAAATGAGAAACCTCAAATTTAGACTTAGCAAATACACCCTAGTAGTTACATTAAAATCTCTATTACACACCCGAATATTTGACGTTTAAAGGTGTCAAAAAGAATGAAATTTTAAATGGTGATTAAATCTCATGAAATGGATATATGGAGGTAATAAAGAATTAAATTGAAGTTTAAGCAAAAGGGAGCTTGATGACAAAATTCTATTTCACGGTTTTATTACAAGAAAAATATGTTGTGTTTAGTATATGGTCTAAGTTGGAATAGTCATATCTCCTATATATAAATGAATTAGAAGTCTAAGACTTATCAAATTAAAGGTCATTGAGTCTAGGTTTTAGAACATCAAACCGTTCGACAAACAGAGTTCGGAGTGAAAAGTTATAGGCATTTTACCGAGGCACTATCGGACGATGACGTAAACGCTGATCCCACCTCCCACCACCTCCTAAAATATTAAGTTTCTCTTTGTCAAAAACATTTTCATCTTCATCCTATTCGACCTGCTTGCTTAGACCACTATTTTCTCTCTATTTTCAACCAAGAAGCAAAGCAAAGCAGCAATTAAAAAAATTGCAAGAACTGCAAACTCCTAGAAGTAGACCGTGGAGCCTCTAGGCTTGTTTTTACCGGACTGTTTTGATGAGTTGCTGTGTTTTGGTGCGTTTCTAGACAGTGGAGAATTTGTAAACAGAACTCTTCCATCCTAGCAAAGAATATCCCCAAGTAAAGTTAAGAAATTTCACCTTTGATGCCGGTTTCCAGAACTTTAGTGAAGTAAAGTTGGTTCTTGTTGTGGTTGTAAATTGAACTTGAAAGGAGTTTTAAATTGTAAGCTTTAAAGAAAGGGTAAGCAAGTATATCTTTGAATTCCATAAAAATTGTGAAGGAAAACTTGAAGAAAGGTTATGATTATGTTGAACTTGTTGTGTGTTTTTGTGGTGAGTTGCTGCCCAGCTTTCCCAAAATTTCATGGGAGGAAACTAGCTGGTTTTGTGATTGAAAATTGAAGTTGGGAGCTCTAAAGTGTGAGCTTAAGACAGGTTGTCGGCAAAGTTGGATTGACATACTAAGATATGTAAGGTGCCCCTTTGTCCTTCTTTGCGCTCGATTAAGTTTCTAAGTTGATATCGAGTGAGTGTTCTCTTGTATATGTTGAAATAAGTATCTTTACTATTCCTAAATTCACCGTTGTATATTGAAATAAGATTAAAGTGTTGATATTGTAGCTTGCCAATGAGACGATTGAAATGTCGTCTATTGTTGATGTCGTAGCTATAAATTGAGTCTGGCAACCTCAGCATGGCACTGTTTAGTCCTTTACATTATATCATATAAATTAATTGTCATATACATTATGTTGGGTATGTTTGAAGATCTAGTTGTTATGTGAAATTAGTAATGCGGCTAAGGCGGCGACATGAGAACAACATAAGCTAAGAACTAATGTTAATCTAGTAGATAAGAGAATATATCCTTGCTGACGATTCCTTAACATAGCCATCTACCCTCATATGTATATATTTAAGGCTTAAAGCTGAAGGAGATTCCGTAAATTCCATCCCTAAAGCTAAGAAGAGTTATTGGTGTTTGAGTCCTAAGTTAAGCAAATATTATCCTAAGTATCTAGAATTATCGCCAAGTATTGTAGGGAATGTTTAAGTAAATTAATTTAGTCCAAGAACTCTAAATGATCCTAAGTACTTTGAGTTGAGTTGAGACAGTGTGAGCATTCTAAGTTGAATCCAAAGTATTCAAAGTGAGTCTAAGTATTCCAAAATTGGGTCTAAGTATCCGAAGTTGATTCTAGAATAAGTAAGTAAGGTTGCTTCATATTCCTCCGTCTCAAGTTTATGTTATGTACGAGTCAAGCTGCTCATTACATGTCTCTCCTCTGACATCGGATGTAAAGTATGTATTCGGTTGGTCCTCCGAGTTGGACCGTTCTCTAAGTCGATTATATTGCATTGTTCAATTGTTGGTCTAAGTATTAGTTTTGCTCATTTTGCATGATTTGCATATTATCGGACACGCCCTCTTTGGTCTAAATATCGGATGATGATTGTGCAAGGTGCTATATATGAAAATCCTGGTCCAAGTATCAAGTTGTCACGCATAAAGTCCCGGTTCAAGTATCTGGCAACTCTTAAAATCATGGTCCAAGTATCGGGTAGTTATGTAAATCCCTCCCGTCTCCAGGTATACCAGAGTCAATTCATAGCTCCGATCTAAGTATCGGAAGTGTTTGCATATGAGTCGGTTGAGTTATGTATGCACGAGTCTGCATTAGGGTAGCAGGTTACGGGTTACAGATTGTCTCTCCTTACCCTATCTTTGAGTTATGTTCAACTATTATTTGCCATTGTTTATATGTTGACAGGTTTCCAAAATTGTCGAGGTTGTTGCTATTCCCTTCTCTGGTTCGGTTTATCTTTGGCATTATGTTCTTCACAACTTTCTGTCTTACATACGATTGCATTTCTTTTGTACTGATGTACCTTTGCTTAGGGAATCCCTACAATCGTGTTGTAGGTGCAGATAGAGGATTAGGACAGTCAGCTGCAGTAGGAGTTGCTTTCGGAATCGAGACACTTTAGTTATCGAGGTTAAAGAAATGAGAGTTGGTTATATTGTTCCTTTGATAAATCACTTACTGGGCAGGAATCACTTGACTTACCCTTTTCTTTTCTATTTTTTCCCCCCTAGTCTGGATAGTCATGTATCTCCTTCTTGTGTCTCGACCATTTATAATGATCACAAAATAGTTTGAAGACATTACAATGACCCGTCAATTGGCGAGAGTTGAATGACTTGGGGTTCTTCTTTGAAGCAAATGTCACCCCACTCCAGTAAATTATTTCTTTGCTTGTAGGCGGTTATTGTCGTCGTTCTTCCTGTGAAGCTAATCCACAGACACAGGCAAGAGTTGATAACGGTTCAGTATTTAAAATTTGAGATTGAACAACGTTAAACTTGTCACGATTCGCTATTTAAAACTGAATGTCAAGATTTAAGTCTGCTTCTACTTTTAGTAATAAGCTGCTGCAACTTTTTCTCATTTAGCTAAAAACCAATCTTTCTCATGTCACAATATTACTTGTGTGTTTCTTTTTAGCAACAAATTCTAGTGCAGTGAACTATTTGAAGATTTTGCTACGCGCAGCAAGTTTTAGGAGCAAAACAAAGTCGATTTATTAGTCTCAAAGCTGTCATTTTGAAATGTGAACTAAGTTTTAACTTCTAAACCTCAGATGTCTTCCTTCTCCTCATTTCCAGGATAGCTCTTTATGTTGCAATCAGCAGAAGTCCCTCCTTTCACATCAGCATCGACATCTCCCAGTCCGTCTTTCTTCAACCCTTTTTGCTTTACCCCTGCGGTTCACATCCAGAAACTTGGTCAATTCATCGAAATTGCCAGTTACCAACGCATCTTGTGTCTTTGGTGTTTATCTCCAGCAGTACTTCCATTAATGCTCAACTGCTTGTCATCATCACTCTTTTTCATCTCTTTTTCTGCAATCGGTGATGAGCCTTGCTTTAGGTCAAGCATGCATTTCCCCTCTTGGCCCTCCTTAGGAAAGGATCCACCTAATGGAGAATTCCCAGCTGAATCTTTCTTAAGACTTTCATGCATTTGTTGTCTCTGGAAATAATAAAGTGTTTGTGCGGGCGGATCCAAGAATTAGAGTTTCGGGTGCCATGCCGGATAGCATCAGCTAACTTTTTTTTGGCTTCGGTTTAAATTATTTATTTTCAATTATATGACAAATGAATGGATAGAAAAATAGCTTGATAATAAAATGACGATTTATGCATTAAGTAAATAATAATAGCAATATACCACGAGAATCATCACACCACACATTCAACGGAATGACTATGAATAATGTCTAATGGAGGCTCAGCCCGGGCTGTGGAGCGGACGGAGAACTAGAGATGGCAATGGGGCAGGTCACAAGTAGGAGCCCAGGGCAGGGGCTTAACAGAGCGGGGCAGGGTATTTAAACGAGGGCGGGCGGGGTAGGGTGGTCAAATATATTTTTTAGAAAATTATAAATAAGACGGGGGCGGGTGGTAGGGCAAAGTCTGATTTCTTCCCTCTTCCTTTTTATCCTTCTTTAATTTATTCTTCATTTTGTAATAATTCATCTCTTCTTCTTAAACGAGATCTAGTTTTCTTTTCCAAAGATGATTGTAAAATTTTTTATAACTTGGACAGAAAATAAATCTTAAGCGAATAAAAATTATTCTTTTTTTCTGAGTAAAGTAGATTATTCCAATTAGCGTTTGTTTGTTGGAATTGCGTTATTGTGTAAGGCCTTGCCTTTTAGAGCAGGACATAGTTGGGTTTCACTGGACACAATAATCAATCCATCTTCTACACTTCCATTTCTTCAATTAATAATCCACCCAGCGATAAAACAAAGAAGACCCAATTGATTACAAACTAGTGACATGAGATTTTGTAGAGGAGGGATATTGAGGAGAGAGGGTGATGCGGCGAGCAGGAGGAAGAAGAAGAAAAGGAAAGGGGGAGGGGGTGGCTCAAAATTAATACAATAATATGTGAACGGCTATGACATTTTTTAAAAATAAATTGACAAGTGTATGCACGGAAGTAATATAAATGTTCAGATGTGTTACATCTTTTGAGTGTAGTAGTTGATGCGCACTTAAAACTTTACATAGTTCAGGTACTAAACACGCAAAAGCGATATAGTTCAAGTGTGTTCTTGGACCTTACTCAAGATTTTATTAGTGCTCCGATCTATTTGTTTAAGATGTTCGTCCATCTGATATTCAATATGAGACAGGGAGATCTATTTCATTTATGACTTAGAAAAGGAAGTTTCTCTTGGATTCTTGAAATTACTCTAACACGCTGTTTCTTTGTGTTCACTAGAGGATTTAGCTTCATAGTTGTTGTACTTTATCTTTCTTTTAACTATTTGTTCTAATCTATTCATTTTGATGTTTTCTCATCATGATATAAATTGTTACGATAAGCCTTAATATATTTTGTGTGTTCATAGGAGATTTAACTTCAAAATGATTTAGCTGCAAAATGATTTAACTGTTTCCTGATCTATTTGTTAAAGATGTTTGGTCATCTTTATATTCATTGAAGTTTCTCTTGGATTCTACTGAATTATTCTACCGGTCTTCTGTTTGTGTTCACGAGATGTTCAACTTCATAATGTTTGAACTTTTATCTATCATTTTAAAACATTGTTATGGAGTTGGTTCTGCTGCAGTTCGAATCTTCCTTTTGACTGTATGGTGAAAAATTCTGCAGTATTTTGAAAATCATCTCTCTGTGTCATGAAATTTCGGTGTTTCAAACGACAATGTTCATTGTATTTGTCATTACATTAATAAAGCTATATACAATTCAAATACAACATGTTGAAGGAAAGGTACTAAAAATAAACCGCAAGATCCTTGGAATATGATTCACACAATCTCTTTATTTTAAGAGCATATCATAATTCAATATTCTGGTTATTTTATCCCCAAAAGATCTGGGATTTTG
>JACEIK010000449.1:407380-422031 GCA_018107945.1 Datura stramonium | reverse complement strand
TTTATTTAAATGGATTACATAAGATTTCCTTATTTGACTAATTTAAATTCGGATTTATCATTTAAACTAGTCAATACAAAATGTTACAAGAAAAAAACGTGTCAATTAAAAAAAGAATCTTTTGCAACTGAAATGTAATAAATATGTATATATTATTTTGGATTTATACAAAAGCTTAATGATAAAAAAATTAAGCTAGTCACCTAGAAAAGGAACACTTCATGGATGAATTGAGTTTTTCTAGTTGAATCTTTTTATTTCTACTTTGAAGGTTGATCTCCAGGTAAATAGAGAAATAAAAAGAATTTCATATGTATATAAATGTTATTTACTAAGAGTCACTTTATTTTACCTATATATAACATCACATGTTATTCATAAGTAACATCTTTAACAACTTTGATTAGTTTAAACACAATTCCTTTTTCTAATACTATTGATCAAGAATGATTAATCTTATTGATTATTGCTAGCTTAAAAGTTATTTTTAATTTTATGATTATAAAAGAATTATAAACTTGTCATGTATCTTTAATCATGTAGCTTAATTAATTGAATAACCTTAAAAATAAAGACATATACCTTTAATCATGTAATTGGTAAAATTGATGCCATGTGACCAGGAGGTCACGGGTTCAAGTTGTAGAAACAACCTATTGCAGAAATACAAGGTAAGGTTGCATATAATCATGTAGCTTAATTAATTGCAAATCCTTCAATATTAAGATTAGTTATTTGTTGATTTTGATTTTATTTTTTTGTTTGACCTTCTTCTGTTAATTGAATTGACCCCCCACCCCCTCACACCTTTGACCGTGAAAGTAAAATACTTTAAAGTATGTCATTTTTTTATTTACATCATGTGGTTAGAGGCAAGCTGCCATTTTGCTTACGAGTTCGGTAAAATTCTCAAATCTTGTATTAATGTATAAAAGTCAACTTAACTAGTATAAATAATTTATTCAATACCCAATAAATCAAGTTTTCTAAAATTCAAAACTTATAAACTCAAAATTATAGCTCAATGTTTGTATGTTGTTGATATCTTTAATATGCTCATGCTCTGAGCTTCTTTCAATTAGCAATCACATTGAGAAATTTAAAGGAACTCCGACTAGTACTTCTCAATCAAATGTTGAAAAAGGTATGCATCTCAATATTATTGTTTAAAGTTCTTTTTTCTTTTTGAATTATAATTTTGATTGTTAGACTTAATTAATATCTCTAATTCTTTTCTTTATGCAGATTTTGGTGAATAATCAATTTGAACATTTGATGATTGCTAAAAGATCACAAAATCCTCAACCTGTAATTTAAACAATTGAGGAATTTTGTGATGAAGCTAATCCAATTTTATTAAATGTCATGTATTACTCTTTAAACTTAAAAATCAAATTTTGACAAAACCACCAAATTTAATTATTCCATAATAAGTAGAATTTTCTATTAATTCATCTCATGCAATTATTTCTTTATATTTAATTTCTTATATATCAATTATTTAGTGGTATCTCTGATGTTAATTTTTCTCATTTGGCTACATTATGTAAGCTTTTCAAAGAGAAAAGTACAAGGTGATTTACTCAAACTACAAATATCCACTTGCTTTTTTAGATATAATTTTTTTAAAAGTGTCTTTTTTCTCACTTTTTTTTGAAAAATCCTTAATTAATTAATTATAATAGGTAAGATTCTAACTTTCTCACTCATAATCGTGGTCCATAATATTAGACTATGTTAGTCCAGTATTACCTAGTCTTTATCCATAGTTGACTTGATGACTTCGTCACCAATACTTTTTCTTTTGTATATGGCTATGTGACTTTGTAGCCTTAGCATACTTTTTTTTCTTAGTATAGGTCTTTAATTATCAGGATTTTATCTCTTCACCTATAGATATGTACTACATCATATCGTTCAAGACTTGAATGCCTATTAGATATAGTTGTCCAGCTTGATCAGGCGAGAAGAGTTTGATATACCAAGTTCTACATGGTGTATTTCTTATAATCAATTGTCACTATGGTTGTTGATGGTAATAGAATTGTGTTGTGAAAGTGAATTTTGCATGGTAATATAATTTGTGTTGTGAAAGTGAATTTTGCATACTCAGTACATTCCACGTACTGATCGCATACTCTATGCTGTATTGTTTTATGATATAGGCTCCGATATCCAGGATCAGTCCCCCCGCTAGTTAGATTTTTCGGAGTTTGCTTTCCTCAGCCTCAGTTGGTGAGTACTCATCTTGCGAGGGCCCTTCTTATCAGTTGTATTTCATCTTTTTAGTTTTCAGACTATAGTGAGTTAGTTGAGATCTTGTCCCATCAACTCGTCAGTGTTAGAGGCTCTTTTGGACATAGATTGTATTTCAGCTTTAGACTCATGTATGAACTCTGATGTTGTGTTCTGTTTAGAATTTCGCTATGTTATTCATGATGATTTTTCGTATTGCTGAATGAGTTAGATGTTATGTTCATGCCATGGGTCGACTTGGAGCCTCTCGAGGTTCTTTGTCCCGTGTCTCAATCCGGGCCTATGTTTGGGTAGTGACAAACTTGGTATCAGAGCATTAGATTTTGATGTGTCCTAGGGTGTCTGAAAGCCGCGTTAAGTAGAGTATTTTTCATGGGTGTGAAGCATGCCACACTTATGACAAAGAGGCCATGAGTTAGGAAATGTTCCCTTCTTTCATGATCTATGTCGTGCGGTGAAATGTCTCTTTATCCTTATAACTCGTGCTATACGCGTTTGCAGAATCATGCCTCCCCACAGAGTTAAAGGAAGGAGAAATGAAAACGGAAATAGCCACGAGGGTAGCAATGGAAACGGGCATTAGTAGGTCCCACCAGTCCATGAGGAGCATATACCCGAGCCGGTTGCCTACAAAGAGTTTAGGGCAGCATTCAGATGTTAGCTCAGGCCTTGACTGCCAGGGTCAATCAGCAGGCGGTAGCGCATGTCCCTCAGAACGGGAATGCGGTGGCGGTGAGAGTTGGCAACTTTCTGAGGATGAACCCTCCCGAGTTCCTTGGATCGAAGGTGGACGGGGATCCACATGAATTCATTGAGGAGATTTTGAAGATCACCCCGATTTTGGGGGCTGACCAAAGAGGAGTGAACCGACTGAGCCTCTTATTAGCTGAAAGGGGTTGCACATATTTGGTTCAAGCAATGGAAGGATAGTAGAGAAGTCGGAGCAGGCCCTATCAGTTGGGATAAGTTTCAAGCTGCTTTTCTAGATCGCTTCTTCCCTCGTGAGATAAGGGAGATGAAAGCGGCTGGGTTTGTGAATCTAAATCAAGGAAAGATGACAGTTCAAGAGTATGCATGGGAGTTCACTCGTTTGTTCAAGTATGCACCTGAGATGGTGGCAGATCAGAGGGCCCATATGAGCAGGTTTGTACACGGGATAGCAGACTCCTTGGTCAGAGATTGACGGACAGCGATGCTTCTTAAGGATATTGACTTTTCTCGGGAAGTCCTGTATGCCCAATAGATGTAGGCAATGCAGATGAGTGAGCGGGAGAGAGAGGCCAAGAGGGCTAGGACTGATAGCATCAGATTCTCCCAATAGAGGCTTAGTGGGCACTGTCAGCAGTCCTACCAGAGATCTTCAGCCCTAGCACCCTCGACTATGAGTGTGCCATCCAGGTATAGGCGCGATTAGAGCGGATGAGCATCAAGCTCGAGAGGTCAGAGTAGCAGACCCATAGAGACCAGCCCTCCAGAGTGTAGCAGATGTGGACGGAGGCACACGGGCCAGTGTTTGGTGGGTACAGGTGCTTGCTTCGGGTGCCAGAAGCCTGGACACATGCTTAAGGATTGTCCAGCAGCCAGAAAGGGTCATGATAGGGACCGAGGCCCAGCTTCCAGTTCAGCAGCTCCACCAGCACGCCCAGCTCAGTAGGAAGCATATACTAGTACAGGTGGCGGACAACGCCAAAACAGATTCTATGCCCTAGCATCCAACCAAGAGAAGGAGGTCTCCCCAGATGTAGTCACTGGTATGTTACGAGTATTCCATCTTGATGTATATGCATTGTTAGATCCAAGGGCTACTTTGTCTTTTGTGACGCCCTATGTTGCTAGTAGTTTCTGAGTGAATCCCAAAATCTTATCAGTACCCTTCTCAGTCTCTACTCCAGTTGGTGATTCAGTTATAGCTAGACGGGTGTATAGAAATTTCACTGTCACAGTTCTTCAGAAAGTCACATCAGCAAACTTAGTAGAGTTAGCCGTGACCAATTTTGATGTTATTCTTGTCATGGATAGATTTTTTGCATGCTAATTCACTAATTCATAGCATGCAGTTCTCTTTGTTTGGAAGAAATATGGTTCTCTTCGTATGTGAATTGATTATCAGCAATTGAACAAGGTCACCATCAAGAATAGGTATCCTCTCCCCAGGATTGATAATTTGTTTGACTAACTTTAGGGAGCTAAGTACTTTTTGAAGATAGATCTCAGATCTGGGTACCATCAGCTCAGGGTTCAGGAGAGTGACATCCCGAAGACAGCCTTCAGGACCCGGTATATTCATTACGAGTTTGTAGTTATTTATTTTGGACTAACGAATGCTCCTGCAGCTTTTATGGATTTGATGAACATGGTGTTCAACCCATACTTGGATATGTTCATGATTGTGTTCATAAATGACATCCTAATATAATCTCCAAGCGAGTAGGAGCATGCCGCTCATTTAAGGGTGGTGCTACAACCTTGAAGGATTGTTAGTTATATGCTAAATTCAGCAAGTGTGAGTTTTGGTTGAGCTCGGTGTCATTTTTGGGCCATGTGGTGTCAAGTGAGGGTGTACGGGTGGACTCTCAAAAGATAGAAGCGGAGAAGAATTGGCCTAGACCGGTGAATCCTTCAGATATCAGGAGTTTTTTGGGTTTAGCTGGGTATTATCGGAGATTTGTTGAGGGGTTTTCATCTATTGTGGCTCCATTAAACAAATTGATCCAAAAGAAAGTGAAGGTCCAATGGTCGGAGGCTTGTGCGAGGAGCTTCCAAGATTTGAAGACTCAACTCACCTCAACACCGGTGTTAACCCTACCTGAGGGTACCAATGGATTTGTGGTATATTGCGATGCTTCTAGGATCGGCCTTGGTTGTGTATTGATGCATCATGGTAAAGTGATAGCATATGCTTCCAGGCAACTGAAGATTCATGAAAAGAATTACCGACTCATGATCTCGAATGGGCGGCGGTAGTATTTGCCTTGAAGATTGGAGACACTATTTGTACGGGGTCCATGTAGATGTGTTTACGAACCACAAAAGCCTACAATATGTGTTTACTCAAAAGGATCTAAATCTGCGTAAAATAAGGTAGTTGGAGCTACTCAAGGATTATGATATGAGTGTTTTTTACCATCGGGGCAAGGCTAATGTAGTAACAGATGCTCTTAGTTGGCTCTCTATGGAGAGTGTGTGTAATACCCCGGAGAGGCTTCAGAGTAGACCCGGGAGTTGAATTTGAAAAGTGTAGAAAACTGGCAAAAACATCACAGGACGGGCGATGGGTTGGATACCATGAGTCGTTATAACCTGTCGTGGTTTGGGAAGTTTAGGGAAGCAGTGGAGACAGTAACGACTCGTTGTCAGGAACAACGAGTCGTAGTTACCAGTTGTTGGAAGGACTGGACTTAGGCTGAGGGGGGAACAACAGGGCATCCCACGATTCATTGTCTGGGGCAGCAGCACGTTGTTTCTAGTTGTTGTGTCGAGGCCTTCAGTGCATTCAACAGATGGAGACCACGAATCGTTGGAAGACACCACGAGTCGTGGTGAGGGTCATGGAAAGGAAAGTCAGATTGGTCAAGGAGTGGACAACGGTCGATTCAACGACCCATCGTTTGATGTAACAACCCATTGTTTGATGTAACGAATAGTCATAACGAGTCATGGGAAGGACCTAAGATATATCATGAGGTAGTGGACCCAAAAACTCGATACCACGAGTTGTGGTGTCGAGCAACGACCCATTGGATCGGTCGTTGGTCCGCCTGGAGCAGTTTTCTAGGAAATTTTAATAAGGGAATTTTCTACTTTTCCATGCTTTGAGACCCTAAAATACGTCGTTTTGTGTATTTTCTAAGTGTGTTAAGATGGGTTAAGTCCCTAATGCATACCCATACCCATGCAAGAGCTTTAGAGAGATTTTTGGGAGGTTCAAGGTCTTCTTCCCCAAGTTTCCATCAATTTCTTTGTGGGTATTCAAGGAACTTCAAAATCAATCCATTTTCAGAAATGTAGGGTTTTAGAATAGGTGAAATTCTTCCTCACCCATGCCCAAATTTCAATTTAAATCATGATCCTCCTATTCAAGTTCTATGGGGTTTTACCCAAATGCATGAAAATGTGATTTCTCTTTATGGGTATGATTTAAATGAGTTTTAATTATTGAAATATGAATGATGGAAAAGTTATATATTATATTTTTAAAATCATGTTTCAAGCTTTTTAAATCTAAAATGCCCATTTGATGAAGGTTCATGAAAGTTATGATTTATGATGAATATGCAATATTTTTAATTTATTGATGACGGAAAAGAATGAATTCAAGTTACTCATGTTTATGACCATATTTTGAAAGAATTTAATATGATGATATATTGGGCAATGCCCACACATTGAAGAATGATTTATGATTTATGAAGCGAATTACATGATTTATCGATTATTATGTTGGCTGATGAAAAGGGCCTATGATTCTTGGCTAAGCATGTTTTAAAGGAGATTAATGATGATAAATGTTATATTTTAGCCAACGAATTTAATGCATAATGATATTGATTAAGTATGAGCCTATATGCATATTTTTGGGAGTCGTGTCTAGCATCAAGCAGCCCGTCATTCAAAGGTCTACGCCGGTGTCTCATAACCACATGACATCGTGGGTTTCTAAATTATATGATGTATTGATAATGATCCCTTCAAATATGATATCACTCCTAATGCACGACCCTTGCCTGGCAAGCTAGGGTCGGCTCTGCCCACTTGAGCGAGATAGTAAGGCATTATGAAAGGATCTACCATTATGGTGTCGGTTATGACGAGTCCTCCCATTGTTCCACATGTCTTATGCATTGTTATATTTATGTTGTTGGCTCAAGTTATGTTTTGATAAAGTTTACTTACGATTATGAAAATGTATGATTATGAATGATTTGAAAGTCTTGAGCCTTATATTTTATTACGAAGATTTTGATGTAAGCATGATGTCCTTCTCTTATATTTATTTATGGGTTTTATTTACTCTAAAATGTCCGTTTTGCTTACCATGCATACTCAGTACATTTCATGTACTGACCTCATACTATCTATGTTGTATCATTTCATGATACAGGGTCCGGATCTCTGGCTCATCCTTACCTCTAGTCCATCTTAGCTTACACTTTAAGCTTATTGGTGAGTCTTCATGTTCCGAGGGTTGTTTGACAGACTTTCATGTTAATTATGTTTCAATATTGGTCGAGTTAGTAGGGATGTTGTCCCATCAACCCATCTTATGTATTAGAGGCTCTCAGACAAGTATCTAGGGCTCAACTATGTATATGTCAAGTATTTCCTGATGTTATGCTATAATTGCATTTTCTCTATATTTTTATGATTATCATTCCGTTTATTTGAATGAGATTAGTTGTATGCATGTGCTATGGGTCGACTTGAGGTCTCTCGGGGTTCCTTGACCAGTGTCTACGATCAGGGTGTACATTCTGGTTGTGACAAACTTGGTATCAGGGAAAGATGACAATGCTGGAGTATTCGCTTGAATTCACACATTTGTCAAAGTATGCCCCAGAGTTAGTGATGGATTAGAGGGCGCAGGTGAGCCGATTCGTTCATGGTGTGGTTGGTTATTTAGACAAGGATTGTAGGACTACTATGCTCCACCAGGATATGGACTTTCCTCGCATAGTGTTGTACGCCTAGCAGATGGAGGCGGCTCATGCAAGGGAGAGGAGGCAAAGAGGGCTCGAACGGGCAGCCGTGGGTTTTCACATCAGAGGTCCAGTGGTGGCTAACATCCATAGTTTTATCAGAGATCACTAGCCCTAGCACCATCATCAGCTAGTGTTCCATCCAGGCCCAGGGGTGATCTGAAGAGCAGGGCTTCAGGGTCAAAGGATCAGAGGGGCACCCAGTTAGAGTATACCTCTCCAGCCTGCGGGAAGTGCAGTAAGAGTCATGTTGGGGAGTTCTTGCTCGGTTCAGATGTCTTCTATGGGTGTGGTAGATCTGGACACATGCGTTGAGCATGCCCATATGCTAGACAAGGTGATAATAGGGGTCGTGCACAGACCACCAGGACAGCAGCAGCTCCAACCCGTTTCGCTCCGCAGGGAGCATCAACTGGTGGGGGTGGCGGACAGTGCCAAAACCGATTCTATGCCCTCGCCTCACGCCAGGAGCAGTTTCGACCCCTATTGGTTTGGTCATAGCTAGACGAGTATATAGAGAATGCCCGATCACTATGTTGCATAAGGTTACATCTGCAGACCTAGTAGAGTTAGCCATGACTTACTTTGATGTTATTCTTGGCATGGATTGGTTGTTTGCATGTTAAGATTCAATTAATTGTAGGACCCGTATAGTGGAATTTCATTTTCCAGGTGAGTCAGTGTTGTAGTGGAAAGGTAGTTCGACGGTACCAGCAGGTCGGTTTATTTCCTACCTTAAGACCAGGAAGATGATCTCTAAAGGTTGTATGTACCACCTAGTTAGGGTTAAGAATGTGGAGTCCGAGACCCCGACTATTCAGTCAGTTCTAGTGGTGTGCAAATATGCAGAGGTTTTTCCTGATGATTTGCCCGATGTTCCTCCGGAGAGGGAAATTAATTTCAATATTGATATATTACCCGATACATAGCCTATCTCTATTCCTCCCTACAGGATGGCCCCAATAGAACTAAAGGAATTGAAGGATCAGTTAAAGGACCTGTTGGATAAGGGTTTCATTAGACCGAGCTAGTCTCCATGGGGTGCACTAGTTCTATTTGTTCGAAAGAAGGACGGTTCCCTTCGCATGTGTATTCACTATCGATAGTTGAACAAGGTTACCATCAAGAACAGGTACTCCTTACCCAGGATCGATGATTTTCTTGACCAGCTTCTGGGTACCAGGTGCTTCTCCAAGATTGATCTCAGGTCCGTGTATCACCATCTCAGGGTTCGGGAGATCAACATCCCAAAGACCGCTTTTAGGACTCGGTATGGTCATTATGAATTTGTTGTTATGTCTTTCATACTAACCAATGCCGCTACAACTTTTATGGATCTAATGAATAGGGTGTTCAAGGCATATTTTGGACATGTTCGTGATTGTGTTCATTGACGACATCTTTATATACTCACAGAGCAAGGAAGAGCATGTTGCTCACTTAAGAGTAGTACTTCAGACCCTCAAGGATCGTCAGCTATATGCAAAGTTCAGTAAGTGCGAATTTTGTCTAGACTCGATGGCATTTCTGGGTCATGTGGTACCAAGTGAAGGCATAAGGGTAGATTTCCAGAAAATTGAGGCGGTGAAGAATTGGCCTAGACAGGTGAATCCTTTAGAAATTCGGAGTTTCTTGGATCTAGATGGCTACTATAGGAGGTTTTTTGAGGGTTTCTCATCTATTGTGGCACCTTTTACTAAGTTGACTTAGAAAAGTGTGAAGTTCCAATGGTCGGAAGCTTGTGAGAAAAGCTTCCAAAAGTTGAAGACTTGACTCACTTCAGCACCAGTGTTGACTTTGCCCGAAGGTACTGAAGGCTTTGTTGTATATTGTGATGCTTCACGAGTCAGACTGGGAAGTGTGTTGATACAGCGTGGGAAGGTAATAACATACGCCTCGAGACAGTTGAAAGCTCATGAAAAGAATTACCCAACCCATGACCTTGAGTTGGTTGCGGTGGTGTTTGCATTGAAAATATGGCGTCATTACTTGTATAGGGTCCACGTGGATGTATTTACGAATCACAAGAGCTTGCAATTTGTGTTCACACAAAAGGATCTAAATCTTCAACAAAGGAGGTGGTTGGAGTTACTAAAGGACTGCAACATGAGTGTCCTCTACCATCGGGGCAAGGCTAATGTGGTTGCGGATTTGCTTAGTAGGCTCTCTATGGAGAGTGTGTCCCACGTGGATGAGGGAAAGAAGGAGTTGGTGAGAGATATCCATCGACTTTCAAGGTTGGGAGTTAGATTGATCGACTCGACTGATGGAGGCGTTATTGTATAGAATGAGTCAGAATCATCCTAAGTGGCCGATGTCAAATATAAGCAAGAGGAGGATCCGACTTTGAGGAAGCTGAAGGAAGCAGTGCGGAGTCAAAAGGTGGAGGTTTTCTCACAAGGGGGAGATGGTGTGCTATGATACCAGGGAAGACTATGTGTTTCGGACATTGATAATTTGAGGGTTTGGATAGTGCATGAGGCACATGGTACTAGATATTCTATCTATCCGGGATCCACAAAGATATATCGGGACTTGTGAGAAATCCATTAGTGGGATGGTATGAAGAAGGATATTGCGGAGTTCATAGCTAAATATCCAAACTGTCAGCAAGTGAAAGTCGAGCATCAAAGGCTGGGAGGTCTACTTCAGGAAATCAGCATCCCCACTTGGAAGTGGGAGGAAATAAATATGAATTTCATTACAGGCCTACCTCGTACTCACTAACACTATGACTCCATTTGGGTGGTGGTANCTCCATTTGGGTGGTGGTAGATAGGTTAACTAAGGTGGCACACTTCCTACAAGTCAAGACAATGATTCAGGGGAAGATTATGCTAAGTTGTATATTCGGGAGTTGGTTCGACTTCATGGAGTGCCCTTGTCCATTATTTCAGATCGAGGTACTCAGTTTACCTCTCAATTCTAGCATTCTTTTCAAAAAGGATTTGGGGACGCAGGTTAAGCTCAGTACAGCCTTCCATCCGCAAACGGACGGCTAGGCAGAGCGAACGATTCAAACCCTCGAGGATATGTTGAGGGCATGTGTTATGGATTTCAAAGGAAGTTGGGACGACCATTTACCCTTGATTGAGTTTGCCTATAATAATAATTATCACTCTAGTATCCAGATGGCACCGTTCGAGGCTCTTTACAGGCGAAGGTGTAGATCGCCCAATGGTTGGTTTGAGGTTGGCGTGGAAGCCATGATAGGACCAGATTCAATTCATGAGGCCATGGTAAAGGTCCAGTTGATAAGGGGCCAGTTAAAAATCGCTCAGAGTCGTCAGAAATCGTATGCTAATGTGAGGAGAAGGGATCTAGAGTTTGATGGATGATTGGGTATTTCTAAAGGTATCTCCCATGAAGGGAGTCATGCGGTTGGGGAGGAAAGGGAAACTCAGTCCCCTATATGTTTGTCCTTACGGGGTTATGAGGAGAGTGGGTAAGGTGGCGTATGAGTTGGACTTGCCTTTAGATTTAGCTTCAGTTCATCCCGTGTTTCATGTATCGCTCTTGAAAAAGTGCTTGGGTGATCCAACTTTAGTAGTCCCGGTAGGCAGCGTTGGTGTAAAGGATAGCCTCAGCTATGAAGAAATTCTAGTGAAAATCTTAGATCTTCAAGTCCTTAAGCTAAGGAACAAAGAAGTAGCTTCAGTTAAAGTATTATGGGGAAGTCAGCATGTTGAGGGAGCTATGTGGGAAACTGAAGCATATATGATGGCTAGATATCCATATTTGTTCTCTACCGGCTCAGTTCTGACTTGAGGTACCAGTTTTTGCCCTAGGACTATGTCTAGTTTTTATGTTCATTTATGTGTGCAAGTTTCTTTTATGTGTATGAATGTGTATGTGAAGTATAAGATCAGTTGAGCTATGTGGTTTTGTTCAGAGGTAGTCATTCCGTGAAAATTTCGGTTAAAATGATCAGTATATGGCTATGATAAATTGTATGTTTCTGTTTGCTTCTTGTTTCCTACATTCAAGGATGAATGTTTCCAAGGGGGAGATATTGTAATACCCCAGAGAGGGCTAAGAGTAGACCCGAGAGTTGAATTTGAAAAGTGTGGAAAACTGAAAAAAACATCACAGGACAGGCAGCCCAACGACTCGTGGTTAGATACCACGAGTCGTCGTAAGCTGTCGTGGTTTGGGAAGTTCAGGGAAGCAATGGAGACAAGGGATGGGGTAATGACTCGTTGTTCCTAACAACGAGTCGTTGTTACCAGTCGTTGGAAGGACTAGACTTAGGCTGAGGGGGGAACAACGGGGCATCCCACGATTTATTGTGTGGGCCAGCGGCCCATTATTTCTAGTCATTGTTTGAGGGTTGAGGATTTCAGTGCATTCAACAGATGGAGACCATGACTTGTTGGAAGGCACAACGAGTCGTGGTGAGGCTCGTGGAATGGAAAGTCAGATTGGTTAAGGAGTGGACGACAGTCGATTCAACGACTTGTCGTTTGATGCAACGACCCGTCGGTTGATGCAACGACCCGTCGTTTGATGTAACGACTCATCCTGATGAGTCTTGGGAAGGACCTAAGATATTTCATGAGTAAGTGGACCCAACGACTCGATACCACGAGTCTTGGTGTCGAGCAATGACCCATTTGATCGATCTTTGGTCCGCCCGAAGCAGTTTTTAGGGAAATTTTATTAAGGGCATTTTCGACTTTTCCATGTTTTGAGACCCTAAACTGCATCGTTTTGTGTATTTTCTGAGTGTGTTAAGATGGGTTAAGTCCCTAATGCATACCCATTCCCATGCAAGAGCTTTAGAGAGATTGGGAGGTTCAAGGACTTCTTCCCCAAGTTTCCATCAATTTCTTTGTGGGTATTCAAGGAACTTCGAAATCAATCCATTCTCAAGTATGTAGGGTTTTAGAATGGTGAAATTCTTCCTTATCCATGCCTAAATTTCAATTTAAAGCATGAATCCTCCTATTCAAGTTCTATGGGGCTTTACCCAAATGCATGAAAATGTGATTTCTCTTTATGGGTATGATTTAATTGAGTTTTAATTATTGAAATATGAATGATGGGCAGGTTTTTTATTATTTTCTTTAAATCATGTTTCAATCTTTTTAAATCTAAAATGCCCATTTGATGAAGGTTCATGAAAGTTATGATTTACGATGAATATGCAATATTTTGAATTTATTGATGACGGAAAATCATGAATTCAAGTTACCATATTTATGAGCATATTTTGAAAGAATTGAATATGATGACGTATTGGGAAATGCCCACATGTTGAAGAATGATTTATGATTTATGAAGCGAATTACATGATTTATCGATTATGATGTCGGCCGATAAAAAGGGCCTATGATTCTTGGCTAAGCATGTTTTAAAGGGGATCAATGATGATAAATGTTATATTTTAGCCAATGAATTTAATGCATGATGATATTGATTAAGTATGAGCCTATATGCATGTTTTTGGGAGCCGTGTCTAGCACCGAGCAGCCCGACGTATAAAGGACTACGCCGGTGTCTCATAACCACGTGCCACCGTAGGTTTCTAAATGATATGATGTATTTATAATGATCCCCTCAAATGTGATATCACGCCTAATGCACGACCCTTGCCTGGCAATCCAGGATCGGCTCTGCCCACTTGAGCGAGATAGTGGGGCATCATGAAAGGCTCTACCATGATGGTGTCGATTATGACGAGTCTTTCCTTTGTTCTGCATGTTTTATGTATTGTTATGTTTATATTGTTGGCTCAAGTTATGTTTTAATAAAGTTTACTTATGATTATGAAAATGAATGATTATGAATGATTTGAAAGTCTTGAGTCTTATGTTTTATTACGAAGATTTTGATGTAAGTATGATGTCCTTCTCTTATATTTATTTATGGGTTTTATTTACTCTAAAATGTCTATTTTACATACCCTGCATACTCAGTACATTCCACGTACTGACATCATGCTTTCTATGTTGTATCATTTCATGATATAGGGTTCGGATCTGAGGCTCATCCTCACCTCTAGTCCATCTCAGCTTACGCTTTCAGCTTATTGGTGAATCCTCATGTACCGAGGTCGTTTGACAGACTTTCAAGTTAATTATGTTTTAGTATTGGTCGGGTTAGTTGGGGATGTTGTCCCATCAACCCATCTTATGTATTAGAGGCTCTTTGACAAGTATGTAGTGCACAGCTATGTATATGTCCAGTATTTCCTAATGATACAACATAGAGTATGCGGTCAGTACGTGAAATGTATTGAGTATGCAATGTAAGTAAAACCGCTTAGATAAGTAAAATCATTTAGGACATGATATTATAAAATATAATCAAAGCAAGAATCAGAGAGCAGGGCTTGCATGCTATTTTCTGAAATCATGATCCAACCGTAACCGAACATTATACTACTTCAAATGACCCAAGCTAAAATTTGATAATCATAAGTAAAATCGAACATTGAGTCAAACCTGATTTAGAACATATATAATTATATATCAAGAATCACAAACATCCATAACTGAAATCATGAGGAACAATGGGAGACTCGTCTTATAACCGACCTACCACGATAGAGCTTACGTGGTCCCAACTATGCATTCAAGTGGGTAGAGCCGTCCAAAGCCTTGCCTGGGCTAGGGACGATACCATGATATCGATATCAAGCTCGAGGCTCAATTGGGGCAGGGGATAGCTCACAAGGGAGGTCCCAAAGTAATATAT
>JACEIK010000449.1:389663-407347 GCA_018107945.1 Datura stramonium | reverse complement strand
CTACATTTCCGCATAGTTCTGAGGCATAGGGTGATCGACCCCTAGCCTACTCGGTGATAGACACTCCTCCCAAAAACATGAATATGCTCTACATCATTTTTCAACAAAGCTCAGCATCGTCTATTGACGAAGCTCAATAATCAAATACATCTTAGATCTAAAATCATGCATATGAGAAGTTTTAGCTCAAAACACACCACAAACTGAGAATAATTCGGAGTTTTAACTCCAAAACCATGCAGTAAGCTTAATTCGCGAAATCATGAGTCATGCTCGAACACATGGGCATTGCCCAATAATTTAACATGCTTGAAAATACTCAATTCACTCGAAAACATGATTATAAACATGAGTAGCTTAAAAGCATGCCTTTCATCAATAATATCTCATTATACTAGAACATTCGTCATAAAACTCAACCTTCACGGATTTCTCACAAATGGGCATTTTAAATTTGTAAAGCTTGAAACATGATTTTTAATTGAAAACAAAATAAAACTTTCTCATGAATCATAATTCAATAGTATAAATATATTTAAATTATACCCATATAGAGAATTAGAAATTTCATGCATTGGGTTAAAACCCCATAAATTTGACATAGGAAATTCATGATTTAGAGAGGGATTGGGCATGGGTGTGAAAGGATTCACGCATTCATAACACTACACACCTGATTGTAGCTGATTCTTACACTTTTTTGATTGCTCAAGAAGAATTGAAGAGAATTTAAGAAAAATAAACTTGATCACCCTCTCTAACCTTCTATCTTTGCATACATGAATGAAAATGGCCTAAAATGAACTTAACCCCGTTAAAAGTCATCAGTCATAAATAAAAACGACGTAGTTTAGGACTTAGGAACTTAGGAATTATGGAAAAGTCCTTACTAGTTCACAGAAAAATAACTATCAGCTAGTCCCGATGAGGGACATAATGACTCGTCGCCTTGAGCCATGACTCGTGACATCATCTGTCACGTACACTACTTATCAAGTCTTCTGGGCTCATCACGAGTGGCTTAACAATTCGCTACTGGGTGACCACGACTCCTGGCCACCACTCGTCCTGTACACTGCCTATGATTTTCAAATAACTTCCATCAGAAGACCACGACTCATCCCACGAATCGTGGTGACTGACCACTACTCGTGGGTGCCTCCTATTAGGTACACTGCCTCCATCTTTCTCTTTACTCACTCACCACTCCCCACGATTGACTTAACGAGTCGTGGGGCCTGACTACAACTAGTGGTCACGTCCGTGGGGATCCCATTTTCCAAACATCCAACTCATCTCCTGAGCCTCACCACGAGTCACCTCACAACTCGTGGGCTACTCATATGGGTCACCTCACGACCCGTTCTGATACCTAATGCCAAATTTTAATTTTTATCCGTTTCAACTTTCGAGTCTGATATTTGGGCTTTCGGGGTATAACAATATCTCTCCCTTGGGAATACTCATCCTCGAATGTTGGAAAACATGTAGAAAAGTAGAGAAATGCAATCATCATATTCAAATATTGATCATTAAGCTGATAGCTGATGGAAAGACTACCTCCGATTCAAACTACATAGCTGAACTGAATTCACAAATCATATATACATCCATATACATAAAAGAAACTTGGACATATAAACTGAACATGAATTAGAGTTTTAGGGCAAAACTGATACCTCAAGCTGGAACTGAGTCGGTAGAGAATAAATGTGGGTATCTAGCCATCATATCTGCTTCGGTTTCCCACATAGCTCCTTCAACCTATTGATTCCTCCATAAAACTTTGACTGAAGCTACTTCCTTGTTTCCTAGCCTTCGAACCTTACGATATAATATTTCCATCGGAACCTCCTCATAACTAAGGCTGTCTTTCACACCAACACTGTCCACCGGGACAACTAGAGATGGATCACCCAAACATTTCTTTAAGAGCAATACATGGAATACAGGATGCACAGAAGCCAATTCTAAGGGAAACTCCAATTCATACACCACCTTGCCAACCCGTTTACAATCTGGTAAGGGCCAATATAATGAGGGATGAGTTTTCCTTTATTTACAAATTGAATCACTCCCTTCATGCGAGACACCTTCAAAATCACCCAATCATCCACTTCAAACTCAAGCTCCCTCATTCTCACATCGGCATAGGAATTTTGGCGACTTTGAGCTATTTTCAAACTGTCCCGTATAAGCTGAACCTTCTCCATAGCCTCATGGACCTAATCTGGTCCTATCATTGTAGCTTCACCAACTTCGAACCAACCAATGGGTGATCTACATCTCCGCCCATAGAGAGCCTCAAACGGAGCCATCTGAATACTAGAATGGTAGTTGTTATTGTATGCAAACTCGATAAGAGGCACGTGATCATCCCAACTACCCTTGAAGTCAATTATGCATGCTCTTAACATGTCCTCGAGAGTCTGAATTGTCTTTTCGATACCATCCGTTTGCGGGTGAAATGTTATGCTGAGCTTAACCTGAGTACGTAGTCCTTTTTTAAACGACCTCAAAAACTAAGAGGTAAATTGAGTACCTCTATCTGATATAATGGACAAGGGCACTCCATGCAATTGAACTAGCTCCTGGATATATAGCTTGGCATAGTCCTCTGCTAAATCCGTGATTTTTACCGGTAGAAAATGAGCGACCTTGGTCAACCTGTCTACCATAACCCAAATGGAGTCATATTGTCGATGAGTAAGAGGTAGACCTGTGATGAAGTCCATATTGATTTCTTCCCATTTCCAAGTAGGTATACTAAAATCCTGAAGCACACCTCCCGATCTCTAATGCTCAACCTTTACTTGCTGACAGTTTGGACACTTAGCTATGAACTCCGCGATGTCCTTCTTCATGCCATTCCACCAATAGACCTCCTGTAAGTCACGGTACATCTTGGTGGCACCTGGATGGATAGAATACCTGGATCCATGAGCCTCGTGCAACATCCGGATCCTCAAATCATCAACATCCGGAGCACATAGGTGACCCTAATATCGAAGCACACCATCTCCCCTTTTGGAGAAGACCTCCATCCTCTGATTCTAAATGGCTTTCTTTAATTTTACCAAGATCGGGTCCTTGTCTTGTCTAGATTTTACATCAGCCACCAAGGATTATTTTGATCCGTTTTGAACTATAACATCGCGTCGATGAAACCAAACGAACTCCTATAATTTTTGCTAAAAATTTGAATTCTCGAACCTCTGAGTTCTCATCCTTCATGCTTAAGACCATGACAAATACACAATATGCTCGAATACACCCGAAATCTATCCGAAATCCTCTAGTCACAACCCAAATACACAATCCGATCATGAAACCCATTCTGGACCAGTTGGAACCATCAAGTTACCAATATATACATATATTTATGGAACCCTTGTGATATCACATCATGCACGTCCCTTGCCTAGCAAGCCTAGGACGGTTCTACCCACTTGAGTGAAAAGTTGGGGCATCATGTAAGCTCTATCATGATTGCGTCGGTTAAGATGAGTCCTCCCATTGTTCCTCATAATTTATGCATAGTTATGTTTATGTTGCTTTGGCTCAAGTTATGTTTTATAAAGTTTCTCTTATGACTATAATTATGATTGGTTTATGAATGGTTTGAAAACCTTGAGCCCTTATGTTATATTATGAGACTTACTTCATGATCATGTTGTCCTACTCTTATGAACTCTTATGCATTTTTAACTATCGGTTTTACTTACCTTTTATACTCAGTACATTCCAAGTGTTGACCGCATACTCTATGTTGTATCGTTTCATGATATAGGCCTGAGGGATCAATCTCAACCGCATCATTAGTCTTGCTTTCCCCTCAGACCTGTTTTAGCCAGCGTGGGTGAGTCCTCATCCTTCGAGGACATTCAGTTATCCATTGTTATGTTATTTCAGTCATAGACTTTTCTCGATCTAGTTGGGATGTTGTCACATCAGCTCATCAGCTATGTTAGAGGATTTTCAAGCAATATGTAGAAAATTAACTTGTCATTATTGAATTTGTTTTAGCTTGATATGTATGCAGACTTCCGCTTAACTATGTTTTATTATTCCAGTTCTGCTTGTTGTATGCTCTTAGCTATTACGTTCATGCCATAGGTTAACTTTGAGTCTCTCTTGGTTTCTTGTCTCGTGTCTCTATCCGGGCCTATGTTCGCGTCGTGACAAACTTGGTATCAGAGTTATAGGTTTTAAAGTGCCCTAGGGTGTCTGAAATATGCGTTAAGTAGCATTTTTTTATGGGTGTAAAGCGCGCCATACTTATGACTAAGAGGCTATGAAATGTTTTAGGAAACTTCTATTATTTCATAGTCTATGTCGTGCGATGAAATGTCTCTCTATCCTTCTAACTCATGGTATACGCATTTATAGAATCATGCCTCCTCGCTGAGTTAATGAAAGAAGAAACAGGAATGGAAATGGCCACGAGAATGGCAACGGAGATGGGCACCAACAGGCCCCACCAACCCCCAAGGATCATGTGCCCGAGCAGGTTGCCCATGTAGAGTTTAGGGCAGCCATTCAGATGTTGGCATAGGCATTGACCACCCAGGTCAACCAGTAAGAGTTAGCCCATGTTCCCCAGAATGGGAATGTGGCAGCGGCAAGAGTCAAGGATTTTCTTAGGCTGACCCCTTCAGAGTTTTTCAGATCGAAGGTGGGCGAGGATTCGCATGAGTTTATTGATGAGATTCATAAGATCACCCAGATCATGGGGGTAACGGGGTAGGATTGTGCAGACCTAACCTCGTATCAGTTGAAAGGGGTTGCACATATCTGGTTTAGACAGTGGAGGGATAGTAGAGCTGTCGGAGTGGGTCCCATTGGTTGGGATGAGTTTCTTACCGCGTTCTTGGATCGGTTCTTTCCCCTTGAGATGAGGGAAATCAAGGCAGATGAATTAGTAAACATGAGGCAGAATAATGTGACGGTCCAAGAGTATGCTTTGGAGTTCACTCATTTGTCCAAATATGCACCAGAGCTAGTGGCTGATCAGATAGCTCAGGTGTGCAGGTTTGTGCATGGAGTAGCGGACTAACTGGTCACGAATTGTAGGACCGCTATGCTTAATCAAGGCATCGACTTTCCTTTATTGGTTTTGTATGACCAGTAGATGGAGGAGGTTCACCTGAGAGAGAGAGAGGCCAAGAGGGCCAGGATAGACAGTTATGGGTTCTCCCAGTAGAGATCGGGAGGCGGACATCGTCAGCAGTCCTATCAGAGGTCATTAGCTCCAGCGCTATCATCGGCCCGTGCTCCATCTAGACCATGAGGTAACCAGAGGAGCAGAGTGTCACGCTCGAAGGGACAGAGGAGCATGCAAGAAGAGCTTACCTTTTCGGTCTGCGGGAGGTGTGGCAAGAATCACACAGGGGAGTGCTAGATTGGGTCAGATATCTATTTTGGGTATGGTAGACCCAAGCCCAGGCACTGGGAGTTTCCTTTGGCTAAGCAAGATGATGGCAGAGGTCGTTCTCATGCTGCCAGTTCAGCAGCAGCACCAGCATGCGCAGCTCAGCAGGGTGCGTCCACCAATGAAGGTGGTGGTCAGCACTAGAACCAGCTTTATGCCCTTGCATCTCATTAGGTGTAGGAGACTTCACCCGATATAGTCACTGGTATGTTACGAGTATTCCCACTTTGATGTATATGCATTGTTAGATCCATGACCTACCTTATCTTTTATGACGCCCTATGTTGCTAGTAGTTTTGGAGTCATCCCCGAAATTCTATCAGAACCCTTCTTAGTCTCTACTCGAGTCGGTGTTTCAGTTATAGTTCGACGGGTATATAGAAATTGCCCTGTTACAGTCCTTCAGAAAGTCACCTCAGCAGAATTAGTAGAGCTAGCCATCAGTTTTTGATTTTATCTTTAGCATAGATTAGCTACATGCATGTTATGCCTCATTTAATTGTAGAACCCGTGCAGTAGAATTCTGATTTCCGTGTGAGCCTATCCTAGAGTGGAAGGGTAGTTCAGCGGTGCCTGTAGGTTATTTCATTTGCTACCTTAAGGACAGAAGGATGATATCTAAGGGTTGCGTGTACCATTTAATTAGGGTTAAGGATGCTACATTTGAAACCCCGACTATCTAGTCAGTTCCTATAGTGTGCGAATATCCAAAAGTGTTTCCAAATGATTTACCAGGAATTCCTCCCGCGGGAGATTGATTTTAGTATTGACCTTTTTCTTGATATGCAACCTATATCTGTTCCTCCTTATAGAATGGCTTCAGCTGAGCTAAAGGAGTTGAAGGATCAGTTAAAGGACCTCTTAGACAAGGGTTTCATCAGATCTAGCAAATCCCCATGGGGTGCACCAGTTCTCTTTGTCCGAAAGAAGGATGGTTTCCTTCGGATGTGCATTGACTATCGGCAGTTGAATAAGGTCACCATTAAGAACATGTACCCCCTCCCCATAATTGATGACTTGTTTGAACAGCTTTAGGGTGCCAAGTGTTTTTCAAAGATAGATATCAGATCTAGATATCAGATCTAGATATCATCAGCTCTGGGTTAGAGAGAGTTACATTCCGAAGACAGCCTTCAGGACTCGGTATGGTCACTATGAGTTTGTAGTTATGTCTTTTGGACTAATGATTTCTCCTGTATCTTTTATGGATTTGATGAACAGGGTGTTCAAGCCGTATTTGGACATATTTATAGTCGTGTTCATAGACGACATTCTTATATACTCTCAGAGCGAAGAGTAGCATGTCGCTCATTTCAGGGTGGTACTACAGACTCTTAAGGATCGCCAGTTGTATGCTAAGTTTGGAAAGTGTGAGTTTTGGTTAAACTCGGTAGCATTTTTGGGTTATGTGGTGTCAAGTGAGGGTGTACAGTTGGACTCTCAAAAGATAGAAGTTGTGAAGAATTGTCTTACACTAGTGAGTCCCTCGGATATCAGGAGTTTCTTGAGCTTAGATGGTTACTACAGGAGGTTTGTGGAAGGATTTTCATCCATTGCAACACCATTGACTAACTTGACCCAGAAGAAAGTGAAGTTCCAATGGTCGGAGGACTGTGAGAAGAGCTTCCAAGAGTTGAAGACTCGACTCACCTCAGCACCAGTGTTGACCCTACTTGAGGGCACTGATGGGGTTATGGTATATTATGACGCCTCAAGGATTGGCCTTGGTTGTGTATTAAAGCAGCACGGTAAGGTTGTAGCCTATGCTTCTAGGTAGCTAAAAGTCCATGAGAAGAACTATCCAACTTATGAACTTGAGTTGGCAGACAGTAGTATTTGCCTTGAAGATTTGGAGACACTATCTGTATAGGATCCATGTGGATGTGTTTACGGACCACAAAAGCCTACAGTACATGCTCACCCAAAAGGATCTAAATCTACATAAAAGGAGGTGGTTGGGTGTCCTTTATCAACCAAGCAAGGCCAATGTGATAGCAGACGTAGTTAGCAGGCTTTCCATGGAGAATGTGTCCCATATAGACGAGGAGAGGAAAGAGTTAGTGAAGGATGTGCATCGGCTCGCACGACTAGGAGTTTATTTTGTTTACTCGACGGATGGTGGTGTCATTGTTCAGAATGGATCAGAATCTTCCTTGGTGACCGAAGTAAAGGCTAGGAAGGACGAGGATCCTATTTTGATAAAGCTGAAGGAGGCGATTCAGAATCAGAAGGTGGAGGTTTTCTCCCAAGGAGGAGATGGTGTACTACGATATTAGGATCGTCTATGTGTTCCGAGTGTTGATGACTTGAGTGGGCGGATGTTGCATGAGGATCATGGTTCTAGATACTCTATACATCTAGGTGCCACCAAGATGTACCGTGACCTAAGGGAAGTCTATTGGTGGAATGGCATGAAGAAGGACATAATAGAGTTTGTGGCAAGGTGACCGAATTATCAACAGGTGAAAGTTGAACATCAAAGACTTGGAGGTGTGTTTCGATACATTAGTATCCCCACTTGGAAGTAGGAGGAAATCAATATGGACTTCATTACAGGGTTGCCTCATACTCGTCGACAATATGACTCTATATGGGTGGTTGTAGACAGTCTGGCTAAAGCAACTCATTTTCTACCGATCAAAACTATTGATTGAACGAGGATTATGCTAAGTTGTATATCCTGGAACTAGTTCGATTGCATGGAGTGCCCCTATCCATCATATCAGATAGAGGTACTCAGTTTACCTCCCAGTTTTGGAGATCGATTCAGAAGGGACTTGGTACTTAGGTCAAGCTTACCATAGCTTTTCACCCACAAACAGATGATCAGGCTGAACTGACCATACAAACTCTTGAGGATATGTTGAGAGCATGTGTGATTGATTTCAAAGATAGTTGGGATTACCATTTACCTCTCATTGAGTTTTCATATAACAAAAGTTACCATTCCAGCATTCAGATGGCTCTATTTGAGGCTCTTTATGGGCAGAGATGTAGATCACCTATTGGTTGGTTCGAAGTCAGTGAAGCTACGTTTATAAGACCAGATTCAGTCCATGAGGCTTTGGAGAAAGTTCAGCTTATAAGGGAAAGGTTGAAAAGAGCTCAGAGTCGCCAATAATTCTATACAGATGTGAGGAGGAGAGAACTTGAGTTCGAAGTTGATGATTGGGTGTTTTTGAATGTGTCTCTCATGAAGGGAGTGATGAGGTTCGAAAAGAAGGGAAAACTTAGTCCCTGTTATGTTGGCCCGTACTGGATTGTGAGACGTGTTGGCAAGGTGGCTTATGAGTTGGAGTTGCCATCAGAATTGGCTTCAGTGCATCCAGTATCCCTTTTGAAGAAGTGTATATGTGATCCGGCTTTGGTTGTCTCAGTGGAGAGCGTAGGAGTGAAGGATAGCCTTAGCTATGAAGAGGTTGCGGTTGAAATACTTGATCGTCAGGTTCGAAAGTTGAGAAACAAGGAAGTAGCTTCAGCAAAGGTTTTGTGAAGGAACCAGCATGTTGAGGGAGGTACGTGGGAAGCCGAAGCAGATATGATGGTTAAATAACCGCATCTATTCCCTTCCGGTTCAATTCTAGCTTGAGGTACCAATTTCCTCCTTAGTACTCTATTCAGTCTCATGTTTAGTTCATGTTTCCCAGTTTCTTTCATGTTAATGTATGGATGTGTGATTCATGAATTCAGTTGAATAATGTATTCCAGTCCAAAGTCAGTCACTCTATCAATTTCCAGCTTTAGATGTTCAGTAATTGTGATGTCAGTTCTATTCCCCAGCATTCAGTATGTTCATTCACATTCGAGGATGAATGGTCCAAACGGGGAGATATTGTAATACTCTGAAAGTGCCTAATACTAGACTCGGGAATTTAAAATGAGAAGAAGCATAAAATTTGAGATTTTACTCAAAACGACTCATGGTACGAGTCGTTGGAAGGTGTAACAACCCATGGAAACCACCCATGGTCAAATTCTGCAGTAGGAGACTCAGTGGTAACTGGTCTAGGAACAACCTGTTGGGTGATGTAATGGGTCGTGGGTTAAGGTCATTATTTGTCTCTACAATACTAGGGTTGGATAGTATAAGTCGTGGTACGACTTGTTGTGAGGAGCTATGAGCCATGGTAAGTGCTCGTGAGGAGGTGTAGTGAAAATTTCACAGAGGTGATGGACGGAACCAACGACCTGTGGATTGGAGGTATGAGTCGTTGGTTGACTCGTGGTGGAAGTTTTAGAAATTTTGCATGTGGAGTCAGTTGTGGCAATGAGAGGACACAATGGGTCATTGTGTCGAGTAATGACTTATTTTGTCGAGTCGTCGTCGAAGGACCTAAGAACTGAAGAAATGCTGGAAGGAAGTAACGGATGGATACCACGATTCGTGGTATCAAAGGACGACTCATGGTATTTGTCGTGGTCACTAGTAGTTTTAAATTTCCCAATTTTTTATTAAGAGCATTTTCGTAATTCCTAAGCTCTAAGGTCCTAAACTACATCGTTTTAAGCTCAATTAGAAGGGTTTTAATAGCGCTAAACCTACCCTAAGCCTTACCATTCCATGCATGCAAGTTTAGAGTTCTTCCTTGGAGATCAAGCTTGAGAAATTCCCCAATTCCTTCTCCAATTCCTTTGGGCTTTCAAAGAGGAGTGTAAATCATATTTACCCAGGTATGTAGGGTTATGAATGAGAGTTTCTTTCACTCTCATGCTCAAAATTCTTCTCAATCCCATGAATTTAAATTCTAGATTCAAGTTCAAGATCTTATGGGGTTTATTCTTAATTTTGTGAAATTCTCTATGATCTACCTATGGGTCAATTCCCTTCATGTATCAAATCATGTTTTAAAATCTACAGACAGATTTTATACCTATTTTGATTATTAATTCATAGTTTTATATTTTAACTAGATTATGCCCAATTATGCAAGCTCCATGAAAAGTCAAGTTATGATTCTATTATGATTTTGATCTTACTAAGTCTAAAGTATGATTTATGATTCATGTTATGATTTATTTTCAAGTACTCTTCATGGATTTATGAATATCAAGTATATGTATTTTCACAAGTATGCATGTTATTCATGATTTATGAATTTATGATTCTTGGACAACTCATGGGCTCTTATTCATGGTTAATCATGTATTTCAGGTATTGTCAAGTATGTTATGATTTATTTGGCCATAAACTTCATGAATGATTCACGATTACGATATGAGCCTCATGTGCATTTTTTTGGGAGTAGTATCTAGCGCAGAGTAGACCCGACGTTCAGGTAAACCCCGTGGTCTCAAAACTACATGCCACCGTAGGTATATACATATATTTACGGATCCCTTGTGATATCACATCATTCACGTCCCTTGGATGGAAAGCCTGGGACGGTTCTGCCCACTTGATCGAAAAGTTGGGCATCATGTAAGCTCTATCATGATGGTGTCAGTTAAGACGCGTCCTCCCATTGTTCCTCATGATTTATACATGGTTATGTTTATGTTGCTTTGGCTCAAGTTATGTTTTATAAAGTTTCTCTTATGACTATGATTATGATTGGTTTATGAATGGTTTGAAAACTTTGAGCCCTTATATTACATTATTATACTTACTTCATGATCATGCTGTCCTACTATTATGAACTCTTATGAATTTTTAACTGTCCGTTTTACTTACCTTGCATACTAGGTATATTCCAAATATTGACTGCATACACTATGCTGCATCATTTCATGATACTGGTCCGAGGGATCAGTCTCAGCCGAATCATTAGTCCTGCTTTCCTCTCAAACCTGTTTTAGCCAGTGTGGTGAATCTTTATCCTTCGAGGACATTCAGTTATCCATTGTTATGTTATTTCAATCACAGACTTTTGTCGAGCTAGTTGGGGATGCTGTCCCATCAGCTCATCAGTTATGTTAGAGGCTTTTCAGGAAATATGTAGAAAATCAGCTTGTCATTGTTGATCTGTTTTAGCTTGATATGTATGGTGACTTCCGCTTAAGTATGTTTTATTATTGCAGTTCTTCTTGTTGTATGCTCTTAGCTATTATGTTCATGCCATGGGTTGACTTGGAGCCTCTCGGGGTTCCTTGTCCAGTGTCTCTATCCGGTACTATGTTCGGGTTGTGACATGGCCCTTCGAGAGTAGGAAATATCTGAGCTAAAGGGGAAAAACGGGAGAAAAATACATTGTAACTCCGACTAGCTAGAGGCCTCTTTGTTGTCTTCGCCTATGTCACTGGCCTCCTCGTTCTCACCACCACTATGGAAGGAGTACCCTGAGACATTTCTTGGGGGCAACGGAACCTACGGCCTAGAAGAAGGCTTCGGTAGATCTTTTTCACCCCTTCCACATGTGGATGAAAAGCTAGTCCCAAAATATTTTTCTTCTTCTCCTTCTCTAGATCCTTCCAAAGCTCAACATTGGCCTGGGCTAATAAGGTAACCGCTTCCTATAAGCCCTCGGGGTCCACAACAGTTGTATAAGATGAGGCACCTCCCTGGGGAAATCTAGGGCAACCCACTTAGTAACTCTCGCCTAGCTGCCAAATCAACCTCCATCCGCTGAAAGGGTTTAGTAAGCCTGGAGGAACCAGCCCATCACCGCCAGGGCCATACCTATAATCCTCCAAGCCATCCTTCCTCTTCTTCCTGCTCCCTCTAGGTGCACCTTTCTCCCTCAAGGGATCGAAGGCCGCATCACACCCTAGCATACACTCCCTCACCTCCCGATGCACACCTGCCTGCTGATAGAGCATAGGGGTGAGAAAGGGAAATGACAGACTGTCCCCACTCTGAGTTTAAAAGTTCAAACCACCCCACCCAACTCCACCATTTCTAGGGAAAATACCTCAAGAAAATAGTCTAAAGTATTGTAGAGTGAGTAAAATAATAAAGTTGTGGGGATGAGAATTATCTGTGAAATAGAGGGGAATCACGAAGGAAGTGGGGAGGATTAATGCTAAAAGTCATAATAAAAATGTGAGAATGAACCAAAAACCATCCTTTCTGCTTCTTAATCTGAAATTTTTTTTCCGCTGACAGATTTTCGCTGCAGCGAAAAAGCACCGCTAGAGTGGCTAAGTCTATTCAAGTGATATATCCAACGTTTTAATTCCTACAAGGGCCAAAAATTCCCCGAGTACCTGATAAAGGGAGCCTCATAGAGGATGGTGATAACACAGGGGTTGCAAGAACAATAAGTATGTGAATGTGGGTTACATTTGAGGAATATGAGAGACCCGCGATTTAATGGGTCAATTCGATTATGGAAATAGCCAGTAGAAGGGGTGCACATGAGACTCTTTCCCAGTTATGGATGCGGGGATGGGAGAATTAAATCCATGTTTCATGTCCATGTAGTAAACTTATTAATATGGTAAGGCATCGAAAGAAGGATCGGGTAAAGTTCTGGTTAAATCCGACAGTGATAATGGTAATACCTTAGTAAAAAGGGAATAACCATAATTATGAACCTGCACATATTTGGAATGTGAAATGATAGAAAACCCCTACATATATCGTGAGGCCATTCGGGGACGAACGGTTGTTTAATTGGTATATGATGTAGCGATCCATCCGATCGTTATAGAGCCTCGATGACATTGGCGTAATGATTCAAAATTTTGCAGGCAGCAGTACTGCCACGACGAACGATCCTTTGCTATAGCGGGCCTACTGCAACGGACAACGTGAGGTAGAAAGCCACTTTAAGTTAGAATTTTAGGGTTTTCTCTCCCCGTTATTCTAAGGCACGAACTTTGAGAGAAGAAGGGTGATTTTCTAAGGGCTAAGCAATTTCTCCTTCTCAAGTTATGAGTTCTACCTATTTCCTTCCCTCATCTGATTCCTAACACGTAAAATTAAAGATAGTCTTTAAGGTAAATTCTTAGCTGAGAACTCTAGGTTTGTGAAAACTAGGGCCAGAGTTATAGGAATGACTGGGTGTTGATTTCTAGGCCTAAAAGTGGGAAATCAACACTTTTTAAGGTAAAATATAATTATAGAACATTATTTTGGTGATAGTTTGAGACCTAGAATTCAGTGAATTTAGAACCCTTAACCTTAAAAGCTACTTTAGGAGGGTTAAAGGAGTAAAAACTCCATGAAGTAGGCTGGAATGATCATTATAGATTTTGGTTATGATAATTTGGCTTGTGATTATCGAATCAGACCGTAAGCAACGGCTAGAATGGAGTGGGTTGAGTTCCCAAACCCTTGAATCGAAGAAGTAGTCTATTGATTGATTTCTTAATATCTTATTTCTAGACTTTGAACATTCGGAGGTGTTGAGAAAAGGCAAAGCTCCCGTGGAGTAGCTGCATGTTCCACTTCTGCGATCCAGGTAGATTATGGCTTATCTTTGTGTTAGACTATAATTAGTGAATCGTATACGTATGTACTATTAATGTACAATTGATGAGGAATCATAAAATATGATGACTTGATGAAATGCTTGCGGTGATGTAACTATGGAATTGGAGGATTGACCCTAGGTATTAGAACATGTGAAAAAGTAAAACCTAATTGATAATTGATAATAGAGGGTGCACTCTTAATGTGATGTTCTTGACAAGTACTCTTGATTGGATAATCTTGTTAATGTGTCCTTGATGTTATGATCTAGGTAGCAGAGTCTTGAGCTGATATTCTTGACAGCAATTGTTAATGACATATGATTGTAATTGTTTTTTATGGTGTATTTGATAGTATAAATTATGAATATATCTTTGTGCATGTGTTGTTAAAAGGACAGGAACAAGAATGGAGTGGGATGAATAAACCCTATGGGGTTATGTGAACTTGTTGGTGTCCTTTTATATTCCATGAATGAGAAGGTGAATCGGTGATGTAAATTAACTAGTTTAGATCGAATCTGAGGTAAGAAAAGAAAAAGTAATTATAAGAATTCGTAACTAACTAGGTTGAGTGATTCAGACTCGATTTTTTCTAATTAATCTTATGTGTTGATGAATTGGCTTTAAAAAAATTAGAAATACTAATGGGGCGAAGTTTGACCCGAATAGACTACCTTAAGATGGAAAGTCACAGTACTAAGGTAATAAATAAGGTTGAAAGAACCTGAATCAATAATGGGCCCCTAGGTAATAAGAGGGTTTGCAAATTTAGCCTGAAGAATTCTGAATAATATCTTTACCATGGCTTGGTTGTGAATTTTGATTGAAGAAAGACTACGTGTTTAATAATTGATAACTAATGCATTAATGAGTAACAATATAGAAAGAATAACTTCTTAAACTAGATAACTGGTAAATGTCGGGAGTTGTGGATATAGCTAATGGGTCTTCGTTCCTTGATCATGTGGAATAATATTGATATCTTATATGATTGTAGATGAAGTTTGAGAAGCTTAATGTGATAATTGTCATGGTGAGAGTTAAGGGTAATTGAGATAAATAATGTGTGCTTATGTAGTGTCATATGTGTTGACCTAATAAAATACTTAATTAACTGTGCTGGTGATTGTTGATTTATATACGTTGTTGAGTGGTCAAATGAGTTGACTGAGTGAAATCGCATGATAAACATGTTGCTTATTGTTGATTCATTACTTATTTCTAAATGGTCAAATGAGTTGACGAAGTATAATGTATAAACATTATGTTGAGGATCTGTGGTTGATAAATGGATTTTCCCGAGTTGTCATATGAGTTGACTAGTAGATATCATGTTGCATATGTTGATGAGTGAGGGATAATAGATTCTTATTTTGTGGTGAACATGAATGAGATTGCTGGTATGCCTTACCTTGAGATGAGATGTTCGTATCTGAAGTGAGCATCCGGACGAGCGGAATTGAATGTATATGAGTACTTGGATATGAGTGGCTTGTCCCGAGGCGAGCATCCGGGCAAGCAGTATGAATGGGTATACGGACAGGTATGACTAAATGTTCATATGGCTGGGTGTATGGATATGAGTACACATATAGGTATGATGAGAGGTTCATACGACTAGGTGTACAGTACATGAATTTCTAGAATACCCTACAGGTCATGACTGGAAGGGCAGAAATAAGACCCTATGGCATGTGTGTATAGTGATGTGACGGAAGCGTGTGCCCGAACATCACTGATGATATGATAGTGAAAGAGAGCAATACAGGTATGTCGTGTTATACACACGGTTGTGAGACAGAGATCGATACAGGTATGTTATGATATACATACGGCTATGTGGTAGAGTTCAGTGGAAGGTATGACATTGATGTGTGCACAGATATTTTATGAGATGAAATTAATAATGACAAGTTTATTAACCGTATGTTCAGTGGGAATGTGATCTGATGCCTAATTGTGTTTTACTTGTATTGTAATTCTTGGTGTTTGATTAAATTGATTATGCATGAGTTAATATTTGCGTGCACAATCATAGGGTAAATGTGATTTATGTATTGTTACTGGATTACTCTTGACTGTGAGAATATTTATTGTAAGTTTTGTGTGATGTTAGGTCTTGTGTAATTAATGAGGTGTTGAAATAAGTAAGCTTTCCAGTGAAGTTGAGTTACTACCTAGAGCAGTTCTGCTGCAGTGATAGAATTCTCACTGCGGCGAGACCGCGGCAGCGGTCAAGTTACTGCTGTAGCGAGGCCTAAACAATGTGCAGGCCAGCCTTTGTGGCTAAGCTGGATAGCGAAATACAGATGCATGGTTAGATAACTGTCATAAATAAAGAGTAAAGAAATTTTCTTGGTAAATTGTTGAGTGGTTGTTTAAACTGAATTATTGATCACATACTAATTTTATGTTATTGTGTAAACTAATTGTAGTCGGCCGATGATTCCTACCAGTACGTGTGGTGTACTGATACTACTCTTTCTACACCTTTTTGGGTGTAGGTTGTGGCATGTGAATTTCAATTTCATGATTGACGAGGCGATACTCAGCATCAGCTTCTGCATTTCCTTCACAGGTGAAGCTGTGTCTTTTTACTTGTTAGTATTCTAAATAGAACTTTTGTACCTGTCTAGACTAGATATTGGGAGAGCCAAGGTTCTTGGGAAGGATTTTATTGAATTTTTAAAAAGATATGAATTTGTACAATTAGATGAGTCTTGTAAATATTTTTATATGTTGTTCAAAAAGGGGTTCTCCTATTGAGTTAGAGACAATGTAGGTGCTTTCAAGACCTGCTCATTTGGGGTCATGACAGTAACTCTACCTAGAAGACCGAAAGTTTCATGATCTAGGTTCAAGGAGATCAAACAAAGTCATTGATGATGACTCAATATTGTCAAAATAACTTTGTAGTCCATTCTCGTGATGAGACAACATTTAGTAATAAGGACAGGGCAATGAGGCTCTTTTATGGTTTCTAAATTTGATAAGGGGTATAGTAGTAAGTGTGATTTAGTTGTTCTTTGTGTTCACTGTATACTGGGGCTTGAAGTAACACTATACTAGTGTTTAGTGACTCGAATTAATTATATCTCTTCTCCGTTTCTGATTTTACTTTGTTTAAAATTTTTAATATTTTATTTTCGAATACATTAAAGATAACAGTTGTCACTACGAACTACCAAGATCAAAAATCATTATTAGTCACTACTATCGACCAACATCAACATTATCTACTACCAAACCACCACATCACCCGATACAATCCCTAATCAGCACTTATGATCACCATCACTAGCCGTCATCACCTACCTCCAACTGTAATATTTTTAAAAAAAAATAATATTTTATTGATATAATATTAGATTAATATAGTGTTTTATTTAAATTTTATTTATTAATTTTTAAACAAAGACAACTCATGTATTTTCAGATTGATAAAAAATCATATGTGCATTCAGATTCTAAGGTGTGTAAGATGTGTATAAAGATTCAGACATCTAAATCTTAATGCACATCTTAATGTTAAGATGTACATTCAGATTATGATGTCCTGATCTTAGAGCAAACAAATGAGGCCTACTATCTTGTACACCTTTTGTCCTAATTTATGTGAAAGAGTTTGGAGTACAAAAGTAAAGCCATTTAATTTTGACTATGAATACGGATATAGATTCTTTAACAAGAATTAAAATGAAATCTCCATATTTAAAAACTACATAAATGTACTACAAGTCAACCTAACTAATGGTTTAAAATTTTTTTAAACAATTTGAGAAAATTATAGTCAAATTAAAAATTGTTTCACTCTTCCAACAATAACGCTTCACATCAAATTGGAGCACGGGAGTATATTATAGGGATATTTTCAAAAATATATATTCCAATATAAAAT
>JACEIK010000449.1:303609-313887 GCA_018107945.1 Datura stramonium | reverse complement strand
TTTAGAGAATATTTAAAATATCAAAAAATTATTATTGCTGTAAAATGAACTTGTTAGATTTGATATTATTTTAAAAAATTAATGATTGAAATTTATTTTTTATAATATTTGAAACTTATATTTCAAATTTAATCACATTTTAAATATATATAAAGCCAAATCATGTGTTGAATTGCTATAATTTTAAAAATATATATTTTTTAATTTCTGGGACAAACGTCCAACTGAACAACTTTACTTTACACTCACACATCTTTAAGTGCACCAAAAATTAGGTGCACTTTAATTGTGTGTTCTAAGTGCAATACATTGTTATTGTAAAATGAATTTATTAGATTTATTGTTATTTAAACAAATCAATGATTGAAGCTAATTTTTTATGATATAAGAAATTTATGTTCAAATTTAAACTCATTTAGAGTAGATGTAACACCTCAAAAGTCCATAAGACTAGACTCCAGATATGGAGTATGAACCAGCAGAAAAAACTAAAATTTCCCCTCAATACGAGTCTTAGTATGGCTCATGATGGTGCGGTACGAACCGTACCAAGACCTGTGACAAGAAGAATCACCACTATCCATAGTATGATGGTACAGATTGTTGTTTCAGTTGTAAGTTGAGGTATTGCAACGCCTCAGACTTTGGACTAAGTTTGTAACCGTCCTAGGTATATGGAAAGACCCAAATCGAGTGAATTTTATGGAAATAAGGTGTTAAAATCAATTCTTAAGTGTGTGAAGTACATTTGATACAAATTAAGGTCATAAGGAACCTCTAGCATAAAGTTGAGTTGAGAGGTTTCCTATTGATTGTGTTTTCATATGAGTTTTTAAAAGGGTCAACTTTAAATGAGCCTTACTCCCATTTTACAAAGTGTCTTTGGTAACCAGATTGAAGCCCTTTGTGTTTCTTTCCAACTCATTCGACCTTGCGTCAATCAGAGTTCGGTGTAAAAAATTATGAGTAATTTAGTGAAGCCCAATCATGGCATGACTCATGGTACGACTAGTGATACCAAGGTACGACTCGTACTGAGCATCCTTAGTAAGAGTTTCAGCAAGCTTTTAAGCCAAGCGGAAGTCACGAATGTATACCACGACCCGTGGTATGTCACCACGAGTTGTAGTAGACCTGTAAGGGCTGGTAGGATAACTTTTCAGCTATATTTCATAAGGGCATTCTAATAACTTTCTATGTTTTTAACTCCCAAATGAGGTCATTTTGGGTTTCCTAAGAGGGTAATTGAAGGGTTAAACTAAGCCTAAAACCTCATTTCTCTCCTAACACCATAGATTAAAAATCAAATCCTCTCAAGGCTCTCGAGCTCCTAGGGTTCTTCTTCTCAACTCTCTTGAGTCTCAAGGCTAAGCAAGAATTTATCAAAGCCTAGGTATGTGGGGTTATGAATGGAGGATTTCTTCCACCCTCATGCCCAATTTCAAGCGAAATTACATGATTTCAATCTCTTCTAGTCTCCAACTATAATTTTCATGAATATCTAGGGTTAGGTTCTTTTTGATTAAAACTCAATGATCTCTTATGAAATTGGTTCTCTCATGATCCTATTTATGTATTATGATTATAATTATATGAATTCTATGAAAAACTCTCATGAATCTCTCTTTTCGAGTTAGCATGATTTACTCAAGTATGTATGAATCTCATGATTATCAAGCTTATGTATCATGGTTGAGTTTTTAGCATTATTTTCATGGCTAGTTTACTTATGTTAAGAAATTTATGAATTTCATGATTTTTAACTAGCCCATGAAAAACCAATATTTCATGATTATGATTATGAGAACTATCCATGTTTTGGGAGTAGTATTTAGCTCCAAGCAGGCGGAGGTTCAGCGCACCTAGGTTTCAGAACTACGTGCCACCATAGGTATGATAGGGGTCCTCGCGAGAGAGTGTTTTTGTTGACCGAATGGGCTCATAAGTGATATCACGCCTTCATCGTTCTTTGCCCTGGCAAGGCCTTGAAAGGTTCTGCCAACTTGAGCGAGATAGTAGCACATCATGTGCTCATTCATGATAATGTCGGTTATGAGAATCTCTTACTATTCCTCATGTTTCATGTTTCTTCATGTTCAAGACTTATGATATCATGTGTTATAGTATATTTGGATCCATTGATCAGATTATGTGTTTTACTTATAATTTCAAATATGATGAGCTTTATGATTTTATTTTCAAAACCTTGGGTGATTATACTTCAGATTATGATGAACAATTTATGTTTTATGACTATCTCACGATCATGAATTTTTAGCATGTTATCCTTACTCTCATGTTCTACTTATCCTACATACTCAGTACATTCAAAGAACTGATCACATACTTTTGTGGTACATCATTTCATGATATAGGTTCGGGTCATCAGTCTTATCTTCACCGTTAGATTCACTCTTGCTCCGATGCAACCTAGTTTTTGGTGAGTCCTCATTATCTGAGGATGTCATTTTTTGGTTTATGTTACTTTTATGTCTTTTCAGTTACAGACTTAGCAGAACTAGTTGGGGGCTTCTCTTATTGACTCATCTTATAGAGGCTTTTTAGACGATGATGTATAGATACATAACGGTGTTGACTTGTTTACTCTGTTTACGCCTTATGATATCTTAGTCTTCCACTTATGCTTCTTCTTATGATTTATTTTCGCTTAGTGTATGCTTATGCTTATGTTATGCATGTACCATGGGTTAGCTTAGAGCCATTCATGGTTCTAAGTTTCGTGTTGGGCTCAGGATCTATGCTCGGGTATGACAAATATGGTATCAGATCCTTAGGTTTAGGTGTGTCCTAGGTGTCTGAAAGCTGCATTAAGTAGAGTCTTTGTCATGGAAGTGAAGTGTGCCACACTTATGAGGAAGAGGGTATGAGATGTTTTAGGAAACTTCCCTTCTTTCATATTCTATATAGTGCGATGAAGTCCAACTCTCTCTATTTTTCTAACTCATGCTATGTGTGTTTGCAGAAAATGCCTCTTCGAAGAGCCAATGAACGAAGGAATGGAAATGACAATGGTAAGGGAATCAACTAGCACCACCAGCTCTAACAGTTCCTTTGAATGAGCAGGTGACTCATGCTGAGTTTAGGAATACTTTTTTGATGTTGCCACAAGCTATGATGGCTTAGGTCAACCAGTAGGCGGTTGAACCTGTGAACATTAATGGGAGTGCCACAATGGATAGAGTGCGAGACTTCACCTGGATGAACCCGCTAGAGTTTTATGGTTCAAAGGTGGACGAGGATCCACAAGAGTTTATTGAGGAGATCTAGAAGATTACCCAAATTATTGGGATTTCAGGAGAGAAGAGTGCAGATTTGGCCTCTTATTAGTTGAAGGGGGTAGCTCATATTTGGTTCAGAAAGTGGAAGGAAGGTCGTAAGGCAGGCGCAGTTCCTGTTGGTTAGGATGAGTTTGTGATGACCTTTTTGGGACAGATTCTTTCCTCGAGAGATGAGGAAAGAAAATGTTGCAGAGTTCATCAACCTAAAACAGAATAGTATGAAGGTTCAAGAGTATGCCTTGAAGTTCACCTAATTGTCCAAGTTGCTCCAAAAATAGTTGCTGAGCCGAGGACTCGTATGAGCAAGTTTGTGTCAGGGGTATCTGATTTGGTGGTCAAGGAGTGCAAGACTATTATGCTGATCAGTGACATGGATATCTCTGGACTCGTAATTCAGACCCAACATATTGAGGAGGAGAAGTTGAAGGAGATGGAGAAGGAGACCAAGAGGGTTAGGATAGGGAACTTCAAGTTCTCACAATAGAGGACAAGTGGTGAGCACCGTTCTCAATCCCATCAAAGGTCATCAATCCCAACTCCATCATCAGCTAGTGTACTATCTAGGTCCAGAGTTGATCACAGGGGTAGAGCACCAGGCTCTAAGACTTAGGGGAGCATGTTCGGAGGACGCACTTTCCCAACTTGCAAGAAGTGTGGTAGAAACCACCCTGGAGAGTGCCTATTTGGTTCACATGCTTGTTTTGGGTGTAGGAAGCCTTGATACGGGCTCAGGGATTGTCCTTCAGTTAGATAGGGTGAAGGTAGAGGATGCGCTCCAACTACTTCTTCAGCAGCTCGCCCATCCTAGCAGGGCATATCATCTAGTGCAGGCAGCGGATAGTGCCAGAACTGCTTCTATACACTTTCATCACGCCAGGAGTAGGAGATCTCACCAGATGTGGTCACGAGTATATGACGAGTTTTTCATCTTGATGTTTATGCATTTCTAGATCCAGGGGCCATATTATACTTCGTGACTCTCTATGTTGCTATCAGTTTCGATGTCCACCCCGAAATCCTCTTAGAACCCTTCTTGGTCTCTACTCTTATCGGTGAGTTAGTTTTAACACAGAGAATATACAAAAATGCCCTGTCATAGTTCTTCAGAAAGTCACCTTAGCCACTTAGTAAATTTAGATATGACCGAATTCGATGTTATCTTCGGCATGGATTGCTTGTATACTTTCTATGCTATAGTTAATTATAGATACTAAATAGTAGAGTTCTAATTTTTGGGTGAACTAGTCCTAGAGTGGAAGGGTAGTTCAGCAGTGCCTGGAGGTCGCTGTATCTAATACCTTAAGGACCAAAAGATTATTTCTAAGAGTTGTGTTTATCATTTAGTTTAGGTTAAGTATTCTACGTCTAAGACCCCAACTCTCCAGTCAGTTCTTGTTATTTGTGAGTACCCGAAAGTGTTCTCAGATGATATACCAGGAGTTCCTCTCAAGTGGGATATTGACTTTGGGACCAACCTTCTCCTTAATACGCAACCCATATCCATTCCTTCTTACAGAATAGCTCCAACCAAACTTAAGAAGTTGAATGATCTCTTAGATAAGGGTTTCATTAGGTAGTAAGTCCCCATGGGGTGCTCCAGTCCTTTTCATGTAGAAGAAAGATGGTTCTCTCAGGATGTGCATCGACTATCACTAGTTGAATAAGGTCACAATAGAATAAGTATCACATTACCAGAATTGATGACTTGTTCGATCAGCTTTAGGGTACTAGTTGCTTCTCAAAAATAAACCTCAGATCCGGCTATCATCAACTCAAAGTTAGGGAGTGTGACATTCCAAAGACAACCTTTAGGACTTGATATGATCACTATAAGTTTGTAGTTATGTCTTTTGTACTAATAAATGCTCCTGCAGCTTTATGAATTTGATAAATAGGGTGTTCAAGCAGTATTTATATATGTTCATCACTATCTTCATAGATGATATCCTCATATACTCTCGGAGTGGGGAGGTACATTCTTCTCATTTGATGATTGTGTTGCAGATTCTTAAGGATCACTAGCTGTTTTCTAAGTTTAGTAAGTGTGAGTTTTGGCTGAAATCAGTTGCATTCCTTGGTCAGGTGGTGTCTGGTGAGGGTATTCAGGTAGACTCTAAGAAGATTGAGGCAGTGAAGAACTAGCCTAAAACTGTCACTCTTACTAACATTAGAAGCTTTTTTGGTTTAGCTAGCTACTACAGGAGGTTCGTAGAGGGATTTTCGTCCATTGCCTCACCTTTGACCAGGTTAACCTAGAAGAAGGTTAAAATTCAGTGGTTTGATGCTTGTGAAAAGAAATTTTAGGAGTTAAAGACTTGACTCGCTTCAGCTCCGGTTCTGACCTTGCTATAGGCACGAATGGTTTTATGGTATATTGTGATGCCTCTAGAGTTGGCTTAGGGTGTATGTTGATGCATCATGGGAAGGTCATCGCTTATGCCTCGAGGCAACTTACTCATGAGAAGAATTATCCGACCCATGATCTAGAGTTAGCAGCGGTGTATGTGCCTTGAAGATATGGAGATACTATCTATAAAAGTGCATGTTGATGTATTCATAGAATATAAGATCCTTTAGTATGTGTTCAGTCAAAAAGACCTGAATTTGTGGTAAAGAAAATGGCCTGAGCTTCTCAAGGACTATGATATTAATGTTCTTTATCATCCAGGAAAGGTCAATGTAGGTGGCAGATTCTCTTAGCGGGTTGTCCATAGGGAATGTAGCTCATGTAGAAGAGGGAAATAAGGAATTAGTCGGAGATGTTCATAAACTTGCTTGCTTAGGGGTTCGCCTTACATATTTAGTAGATGGTGGTGTCATTGTTCAGAATGGATCAGAATCTTCATTAGTGATGGAGATTAAGGGAAGGAAAGATGAGGATCCTATCTTAGTTAAGTTGAAGTAAGAAGTTTGAAATCAGAAAGTGGAGGTTTTCTCCTGAGAGGGAGATGGGTACTCCGATATTAGGGTTGATTATATATTCCAAATAAGATAAAAAATATTGAGAGAGGCTCACAACTCTCGGTATTCTATCCATCCAGGTGCCACCAAGATATACCGTGATCTACATGAGGTCTACTGGTGGATTGACATGAAGAAGGATATTGCAGAAGTTGTGGCTAAGTGTCCGAACTACCAATAGGTTTCAGTTGAGCATCAGAAGCCTAGAGGTATGACTCAAGATATCAGCATTCCTACTTGGAAGTGGGAAGAAATAAATAAGAACTTCATTATAGATTTGCCTTGTACACACCGATAATGTGGTTCTATATGGGTGATTGCAGATCAAATGACGAAGTCAGCATATTTCCTGCTAGTTAAGACTACAGATTTAATTGAGGATTATGCTAGACTTTACATTCAGAAGTTAGTCAGGTTGCATGGAGTTCTGTTGTTCATCATCTCGGATAGTGGGCACTCAGTTTACCTCACAGTTTTGGAGATCATTTCAAAAGGTCCTTAGTACATAGGTGACGCTTAGCACAACTTTTCACCCATAGACAGATAGTTAAGTCAAGCGAACCATTTAGACTTTGGAGGATATGTTGAGAGTTTGCATGATTTATTTAAATAGTAGTTGGGATGATCACTTATCTCTCATTGAGTTTGCTTACAATAATAGTTACCACTCCAACATTCAAATGGCTCCGTTTAAGGCTCTTTATGGGCAGAGGTGTAGGTAACCTATTGGATTGTTTGATATAGGCGAGGCTATGTTGATAAGGACAGATTCAATTAATGAGGCTATGAAGAAAATTTAGCTTATTAGAGAAGGATTGTAAACAACTCAAAGTCATTAAAAATCCTATGAGAATGTGAGGAAGAGAGATCTTGAGTTCATATTGATGATTGGGTATTTCTGAAGGTGTCATCCATGAAGGAGGTGATAAGGTTTGGCAAGAAGGGGAAGCTTAGTCCTTGATATGTTGGTCCTTACAGGATTTTGAGGTGTATTGGCTATGTGGCTTATAAGTTGGAGTTGCCCGCAGAGTTGACATGAGTGCATTTGATTTTTCATGTGTCCTTGTTGAAGAAGTGCATTCGCGATCCAGCTCTAGTTGTACCATTAGAGAGCATTGGTGTGAAGGATAGCCTCATCTATGAGGAAGTTCCAGTTGAGATTCTTGAACGTCAGGTTCAGAAGAATAAAATGGTCGCTTCAGTGAAAGTACTTTGGAGGAATCAACTTGTAGAGGGAGCTACTTGGAAAGCCGATTAAGATATGATAGCCAAGTACCTTCACTTTTTTCCTCCCAACCCAGTTCTAGCATGAGGTACTAGTTTCCTCCTTAGTACTTTATTCAGTTTCATGTTAAGTTCATATATCTCAGTTCCTTTCATGTCTTAGTGTGTATTTATGATACATGAATTCAGTTTAGTATATGTATCTTAGTTTAGAGTCAGTCACTATATCAATATTCAGTCTATAACGTTCAGTTTTGGGATTGTAGCTCTTTCCCTATCTTTTCAACTCTATTAGTCTCCATTCGAGGATGAATGTTCTCAGGGGGGAGATAATGTAATACCCCAAAAGTCCTTAAGACTAGATCCCATATATGGAGTATGAACTAACAAAAAACTTGAAATTGATTACATAGACATCTGAGAAAGTCTATAACTGGTTAAGGGCGGTGCCGGTCGAAAAATGAATTGTACACAAGGATGATGTTAAGAGATGGGAGATGCTTACAACAAACAATCTTAAGTCATTTAATGACTTTTTAAAGTCCTCACGTGGGTTGTTCATTACTGTAATGGTAAGAATGACATTTAGACATGTTGTGAAGCGATTTGTGGGTAAATTAGTTTATATGAAATACTATTGGAAGAAAAGAAAATATGGATGTCAAATCCAACCAAACTATTTGAGCATCATAGAGAAAAGTCGTAGAGTTACATTATTAAAAAGTATGATCCGACAAATCATATATTTGAAATCAAGACAAATGTGCACCAAGATCGTGCAGGTAACATTCCTATAATTAATGAGAATAAAAGAACGTGTCAATGTGGTAAATGAAAATCATATCACATGCCATATTTTTATGCCATCAAGTGTTTTCATACACTGGGATGGGTGCATGGGACTACGGTGTGGTAAAATACAGAAGAACGTACTTCAAAACATTCAGACCACTTGGTTATGAGGCATATTGGCCACCACTATCAATTTCTACAATTGCTAACAAAAAATATTTGCATAGAATACGTGTGCTAGCAGACACCCGTCTTTTCAATCAAATGGATGTTCTAGACAGGACATATTCTTATAAGAGCTCATTGTGCAATGAATATGACCGTGATAAGCATATGTGTAACCTATAAGAGTGTGATGGCAATACCTCTCGTGGTGGCAGTACCTCAAAGCTTGTTGTATTGATTATTAAATATATTTAACGTATGAATATATTTTACCTTTTCAAATTTATGAATGTATTTTACCTTTTTGTATTAGTTATATTTATTTTTCAATTTACAAAAAAACATTCTTCTAAAATGATAAAGTACTATCAAATAAGAAGAAAAAAAATATAATTTTAAAAAATATAATAATAAAGACTTAACAATTAAATAGTAAAAATTATTCTTTGTCATAATCATCATCTTCATCTTTATCTACTTCGTCTTTTAGTAGTCTTTTTTTATTTTTTTCATCTTTATCATTGTAATTTAGATTACAATTTTCACTCATTTCTTGACTAGGATCAATAAAAGCAGTTGCTTGATTTATACAACAATATGACATTTCACAATTCAATATTTGGTAAATATTTTGTAAGGCCTACCCATTCTTGAACTATTGAAAATATAGGATAAAAGAATCTCAATGCAGATTTTTATTTTCTAATAGCTGCAAATCTCCATGAAAATTAAGATCTTCCAAAGCATGAAAGGTATCTAGTACTTTTTGCATTTTTTAAATTTCTTTTATCAAGTGTCGGATAACTAGTGGTTCATTTTTGAATTTGGAGGTCTGAAAAGTGGACAACATGTCTATGGTACGGTGAAACTATGTCAACGACATAAGACCTCATTATCACACCTTTTCGAATATAACTCAACCCACTAAAGTTTTTCACCCAAAATTCAAACTCCTTAGGGATTTGAGGAGTGTGCTTCACCCATAATGATATGTCCAACAACTATTATATCAATATAGATACAAATAGATTGATTTTTAAAAGAACAAATAATATCAATAAATCGGTGCAATATTCTAATTTTTTTCTCAAAGTAGGGTACAATTGTCTTTAATTTTGCTCTTATCATGAGAATGTCTTGAGCTTCTCTTATCTTTTTGTCTAATTTTGAACCAACTATTGAATATAATATTTCTAGGCATTGTGAAAGCGTGATTTCTTTTTACCGCAATGAATGTACTTGCTGTTGTCTTTATTACATTAGAATGTTTCTAATGCATAGATGTGTATTATGTAAATTTTTGTGGCCGTTTTAATAGTACAATGTATCATATAAATCTAAAAAATTAAGTTCTCACTCAAAAACGCTATTCGAAAAAAGTACAAAAATGTAGCATGCATAATGCACATAAAATGTGCGTTATGTAGATATTAGTGGGTACTTTAACAGTATGATGTGTCACATAAAGTTATCAAATTGATAAAAATTTGTGATGTCACTCAAAAGCGTAGATAGAGTAATATAAAAATCACACTATTAGGCATATCTTGTATTTTCATTCAAAAATATCATTCAAGAACGTACAAATAAAAATAATGACGAATAGTATATACTGTAAATGATACGGGTAACGAGTAGCCAATAAAATTGAGTTATTTTTGTTGATATATAACAAGGGTTTTATTGAAGAATAAGAAAAGAAAGAATCAAAAGGCTAACTACAAAGTTACATAAGAAAATAGAAGACAATAATCTAGAATGGGGAAGGGGGTGCCTATATATAGACATAAGACTACCTAAAACCCTAAGGCCCATCTGCTAACAATTATATGGGCTA
>JACEIK010000449.1:235879-273796 GCA_018107945.1 Datura stramonium | reverse complement strand
GTAGCAGACGCCCTTAGTATACTTTTTATGGGAAGTGTGTCACATGTAAGTGAATATAGGAAGGAGCTGGTAAAAGATGTACATCGATTTGCACGGTTGGGAGTTAGACTAGTCGGCTTGACCGACAGTTGGGTAGTAGTTCATAACGGGTTAGAGTCATCCTTGGTAGCGGAGGAGAAGGCTAACAAGATGAAGATCCAACATTGGTAAAGTTGAAAGAAGCTGTTCAAAGTCAGAAAGTAGAAGTCTTTTCCAAAGGGAGAGATAGTGTGCTTCGGTACCAGGATCGCTTATGTGTTTCGAACGTGGGGGATTTGAGGAGTCGAATATTGCATGAGGCTCACGGATCCAGATATTCTATCCATCCAGGTGCCACCAAAATGTTTCATGCCTTGCAGGAAATCTACTGGTGGAATGGCATGAAGAGGGATATTGTAGAATTTGTAGCCAAGTGCCCGAATTGCCAATAGGTGAAAGTCGAGCATCAGAGACCGGGGGGTGTACTTCACGACATCAACATTCCTACTTTGAAGTGGGAAGAGATAAACATGGACTTTGTAATAGGTTTTTCCCACACACGTAGACAGTATGACTCCATCCGGGTTGTGATGGACAGGTTGACCATGGCTGCTCATTTCCTACCAGTCAAAACCACCGATTTAGTAGAAGATTATGCAAAGTTATACATCCGAGAGTTGGTTAGACTACACAGAGTTCCCTTTTCCATTATATCTGATAGAGGTACGCAATTCACCTCTAAGTTTTGGAGGTCTTTTAAAAAGGGACTTGGTACTCAAGTCAAGCTTAGCACGATGTTTCATCCGCAAACTGATGGTTAGGAAGAGCGGACTATCCAGACTCTTGAGGATATATTGAGAGCTTGTACTATTGACTTCAAGGGTAGTTGGGACGAGCATTTTCCTATTTTGAGTTTTCTTACAACAATAGCTATCACTCCAACATACAAATGGCACCGTTCGAGGCTCTTTACGGGCGACGATGTAGATCGCCCATTGGGTGGTTTGAAGTCGGTGAGGCTTCATTAGTGGGACCCGATTCAGTCCATGAAGCTGTGGAAAAAGTTTAGTTAATAAGAGCAAGGCTAAAAATGACTCAAAGTTTCCAAAAGTCCTATGTAGATGTGAGGAGAAGGGAGCTTGAGTTCGAGGTCGATGATTGGGTGTTTCTAAAGGTATCTCCCATGAAGGGAGTGATGAGATTTTGTGAAAGGAAAACTCAGCCCCCGCTATGTTGGCCCATATCGGATTGTGAGGTGAGTGGGTAAAGTAGCCTATGAGTTAGAGTTACCTTCAGAGTTGGCTTCAGTTCACCCCGTATTTCATGTATCGCTCTTGAGAAATTGCATGGGAGATCTAGCCTTAGTGGTTCCGGTGGAAAGTGTTGGCATGAAAGATAGCCTCAGTTATGAAGAGATCCCTATTGCAATCTTGGATCGTCAGGTTCGAAGGTTGAGGAACAAGGAAGTGGCTTCAGTAAAGGTGTTATGGAGAAACCAGCATGTTGAGGGAGCTATGTGGGAGGCTGAGGCAGATATGATGGCCAAATACCCCCATTTCTTCCCTATTGGCCCAGTTCATTGAGGTACCAGTTTTTCCCTAAAACTTCCATTCAGTTTTTTGTGTTCTGTTCATGCGTATAAGTTTGTTTTATGATATGATGTATGCAAGTGATATCTCAACTCAAACCAGCTATGTGGTTCTTTTCGGGGGTATTCGTTCCGTCAGTTTTCGGCTTGAATGATTAGCATCTATATATAGTGATTGTTTGTTTCTTTTTGCTACTTGTTTCCCTACATTCGAGGATGAATGTTTCCAATGGGGAGATATTGTCACACCCCGGAAGGGCCTACGAATAGACCCGGGAGTTGAAGTCGAAAACTGCAGAAAACCTGGAATCCGCACCAGTACGACTCAAGGTATGAGTCGTGGTGAGGACCTACGACTCGTGACTTGAGTTGTGAGGAAACCGGGAGCCTGAGGTTGTGTCATGGGTAGTCCTATGAACTGTGGTGAGAAGGTATGACTCTTGGTTAGGAGTCGTGGTGAATATCTCAGTGGTACCAGAGTGAGTCATCACAGGTCATGGTACGACTGTAGGATGTAGCAACGAGTCATGGTGAGGAGTGGTGGTTAAGTCATATTGGTTTGGGTGGATGCTACCACGGTTGATAGTACGACCCGTAGGATGGTGGTACGAGTCGTGGTATACCAGTCGCGGACAAACTCAGAAAATTGGGAAAAAGGGTAAAGTGACCACGAGAGGTAACCACGAGTCGTGACTTGATGGTATGACTCGTGACACGACTCGTGGTCGGGGCCAAAACTGCTTTTCAGGGAAATTTCAGTAAGGGCAATTTTGAATTTTCTACACTTTCGGGTCCTAAACCACGTCGTTTTAAGGTCGGAACAAGGTCTTTAAAGGATGAAAACTCCTATTAAGTTCATTTTAGAAATTACAAGTATTAGAGAAGGGAGTAGGAAGGGTTTTGAGCAACTTTCTTCCAAATTCTTCAAGTTTTCACTTAGGGTTCTTCACGGGAGTAGGAAATCACGAAATTTCCAGGTAGTTTGGGTAGTTTAGTCCCTACCCATGCCCATTTCTTTCCATTTTCTATGTTCTTATGGGTCTAACCCCGTTTGCATGATTCCTCAAAAGTTTACATGAGCTTGTGGTATTATGTTTCAATTGTGGGTTTTGAAGTGTTTGGACTGATTTTACTTGTATATATTTTATATTCCGTGATTTAAGACCCTAAAAGTATGGATGTCCAATTATAAAGGATTTTTTAGTAAAATTTATGTTCATGATGATTCTGCAAGCATGATATGAATTTTTGAATTTAAAGCATGTCTTTGAGTTTTCTATTTCTCATGTTACCATGATCATTTTTTCTATAAACTTAAGCATTTCAAGCATGATTAACATTAGGGGGAAAATCCCACTTGTTTCTTAAGTCTTATGAACTATGATTTTGGCCGACTCATGAGCCTAATTCCATGGCTAGGTCTATAAATTTTCAGGCATGTATGATTGTTACGATTTGACTAGCCACACATGTCATGTATGAATTTCAATGAGCACGTTGCATATTTTGGGAGTAGTGATTAACACCGAGTAGGTTCGGGACCCAGATTACGCCCCAAATCTCAAAATTACGTGCCATCGTAGGTTATGTTGGTACCTCCTCAGTGACTATCCCCTATGCCCTACGGGGCCTTCATGAGTGATATCATTCCTTTCATGGTTCATACCCTTGACAAGTTATGAACGGCCTCCCGACTAGTTGTACAAGTCGGACTTCATGTGTGCTCATGTGAAGTATGTCGGTTATAGAAATCTCCCATTGTTCCTCATAGTCTTGAATATAAATGATTATGTTCTTTTGGCTCAAGTTATGATTTATGAAATGTTTTCCCCCGCATGTTATGACTTTGACGGGTTTATGAATATTTTTAGAAATATTGAGCCTTATGATATACTTACGATTTTAGTTTTATGATCATGATGTCCTCACTCCTATAAATTTTATGTTTTTAAGCATTGTTTTGCATACCTTACATACTTAGTACTTTTTGAGTACTGACCCATATATTTTTAGGATCTAGTTCGCAGGCTCAGCATCGTCCCTAGTTTGTGCTCAGTTTCGCTAAATCTCCAGTGGTGAGTCCTCATGATCTGAGGGCTTCATGTTCAGACTTGTTTAATTGTCTTATGTTTTCAAAATGTTTGGGTTAGTCGGGGTCTTGACCCTTCAACCCGTCTTTTATGATAGAGGCTTTCAGACTTATGCGTAGTATTCTGTCATTTATGAATGTATTTCAGTTCGTCGTCCCTTACATTTCATGTAACAGTTTTCAGTTAGTTCATTCTTAAAAAGTTAAGTTTTCCTCCTTTTATGAATGAATTTAGTATTATGCTCACGCCATGGGTCGACTTGGGATCTCTCGGGGCTCCTTGTCCCGTGTCTATGATTCGGATGTACTCTCGGGTCATGACAGGAACCCACTCCTTTCCTTAAAAAGAAGGAGTCCTGGTAGTTTTGTTTTGCTGCTTTTACTATATTTGGATTATTCTCAGGGTTGTAATCCAGATATTTTTAGTTCCTTTTCGTTGATGTTAACCCTTCTATCTTTTCCAATTTAATGAAATGAATTTCCAATTCCATATTAAATTCTATACGTTTTTCCTTTAATTTTGTTATTTTTTGTTTTGTTTTTGTTTTAGTTACGCTAATACCGACTATAATAACATGATAATATGCATGCAGAATTTACGTCCAGATCCTAAAAAATTGTCTAATCTCGAAATAATAAGTAAGAAGTTGATGAATATAATGAAAATGAAGTTTTTGAAGAGATAAAAAAAGGATTGGATCAATTTGAGAATAAGCCTAAGCCAAATTTAATTAAAACTGAGGCAATTAATTTGGGAACCCTTGAAGAAATAAGAGAAACAAAGATAAGCATTCATGCTGAACAAAAGATTAGAGATGACACAATTCAGGCTATGTTCGAGTATAAAAATGTTTCCTCTTGGTCCTATAATGGAGTGCCGGGATTGAGCATTGATTTGGTAGTTCACAAACTCCCCGCATACCTTAATTTTCCACCAGTCTAGCAAAAGTAAAGAAAGTTTAAGACAGACGTGAATGAGAAAATTAAAAAGGAAATCATGAAGCATTTAAGTGCAAATATGATCAGGATCATCCGATATACCACATGGTTGGTCAATGTTGTGCCAGTACCAAAGAAAGATGGGAAACTCAGGGTTTGTGTTGACTATAGGAATTTAAATAAAACAAGTCTAAAGGATAATTTTCCTTGCCCAACATCCATATACTTGTTGATAATTGTTCCAAACACGAGATTTAATCTTTTATGGATTGTTATAACGAGTATCATCAAATTCTGATGGATGAAAAGGATGCGAAAAAGACTGCTTTCACCACCCCATGAGGTACTTATTATCATAGGACCATGCCATTTGGTCTTAAGAATGCAGGAGCAACTTATATGAGAGTTATAACTACTATCTTTCATGACATGACACATAAAGAAGTTGAGGTATATGTTGATGATTTTGATCATTAAGTCCAGAATGCAAACTGACCACGTGGCTGACTTAAGAAAGTTCTTTGAAAGATTGCAGAAGTATAATCTCAAGCTTAATTCGGCTAAGTGTGCATTTGGAGTTCCGGCTGGGAAGCTTTTGGGCTTTATAATTAGCTAGAGAGTCATTGAATTAGACCCCTCTAAGATAAAGACCATTCAAGAATTGCCACCCCCAAAAAATAAAACTGAAGTTATGAGCTTTCTTGGGAGGTTAAACTACATCAGCAGGTTCATCACTCAGCTCACAACGTGAGCCCATATTTCAAACTATTAAAGGAAGCGGCCGTTAAGTGGACAAGCGAGTGTTAAGAAACTTTCGATAATATTAAAAAATATCTATCAAACCCTCCCATATAGGTCCCTCCAAAACCTGATATGCCCATGTTTTTGTGTCTGTCGGTGATAATAACTCATTTGATTGTGTTCTGGGACAACATGATGCCACGGGAAAAAAAGGAACAAGCGATCTATTATTTGAGCAAGAAGTTCACAAGCTATGAGGTAAAGTACACTCTTTTAGAAAAGACATATTATGCCCTAACTTGGGTCGCCTAAAAACTAAAGCACTATGTTTCGTCCTACATGACTTACCTCATACCTCGAATGGATCCTTTGAAGTATATCTTTCAAAAACTCATGGCAACTGGCAAGCTAGAAAAGTGGTAAATTTTGCTTATGGAGTTTGACACTGTGTATGTCACCCGTACTGCTATGAAAGCAGACGCATTGGCGGATCATTTGGTAGAAAACCCAGTGGAAGATGAGTATGAGCCATTCAAAATATACTTTCCCAACAAAAAAATAAACTCAGTTGAGGAAGAAGTTCTGGATAACAGTTATGTTTGGAAATTATATTTTGATGGGCCTGTTAATGTTAAAGGTGTAGAGATTAAGGCAGTCCTTATTTCACCAATTGAGAATCATTACCTCGCCATAACATGACTTCATTTATTTTGTACCAATAATACAACATAATATGAAGCTTAAATCATGGGTTTAAACATGGCAATAAATCTAGATGTACATGAGTTAGTAGTTTTGGGAGATTCTGACTTGCTTATTTGTCAAGCTCAAGGTGAATGGGAAACTCGAGACATTAATCTCATTCCGTACAAACAATGTTTGGAGTACCTCAGCAAAAGGTTCAAGTTCATTGAGTTTAGATATATTCCTAGATTTCATAATGAGTTGGCTGATGCTTTGGCCACTTTAGCATCAATGCTTCCATACCCAGGTAATACTTATATTGACCCATTAGAGATTCATATTAGAGATCAACATGGTTATTGCAATACAATTGAAGTAGAGCCAAATGGTGAGCCATGGTAACATGATATTAAATGATTCTTGAAAATAAAAGAATATTCGATACACGCCAATGGAGATCAAAAGAAAACTATTAGGCGACTCGCCAATGGTTTGTTTTTAGTGGGGATATCTTATATAAGAGAACCCTAGATCAAACCTTGTTAAGATGTGTGAATATTCAAGAAGCTAAAATGATCATGAAATAAGTGTATTCGGGGGTATGTGGCCCGCACATGAATGCGTATGTCTTGGTGAAGAAGATTCTGCGAGCAGGATATTATTGACTTATTATCATGGCTCGAGTTCACACACTGAACATAATATGGTACTTAGGATCACAAGAGACCCCAAGAAAACCCTGGAAAAGCATATTTCTACTAAGACTGATCTACTGAAAATAATCATAATAAAGCGGATGCTGACTAAGGAAGTAAACAAATAATGGATATTTAACACCCCAAAACTTTCCTAGACCAGACTTAGACATTTCTAGAAAATTGCAGCAGAAAAATTAGAAAAAAATTCTTAGAATGACTGAGACTTGGCCACTTGGGAACCAACGAGACAAGGAACGACCCGTTGTGAGAAACAATGAGTCGTCCTGTCAGTCGTGGTTTTCCCTAGCCCAGAAATCCTTCCTAACACCCCACGAATCAACCAAAGAGTCGCCAGAAACAACAAACAGTTGTGAGAGTCATCGAGTAAAGTATCTGAAATTCCCCTTCCAGTAAAGACGAGAGGAAACAACGACTCATTGTTTCCCCCAATGAGTCATTTTCAGCACCATCATTTCAACTTAGGGATTTTCAGAAAAATCCCTCCAGTGAACCTAACGATTGGACACAACGACCCATTGGGGAAAACAACGAGTCGTTGTGTCACCCGTTGCTTGGCCCTCCAATTTCCCTTGCCCAGTGGCCACGGGAGGAACCAACGACCTGTTGGTTCATCCAATGAGTTGTCGTGACCCCCGTTTCTAGGTCCAGTGACTTCTAGTCCCAGGCAATGGAACAAACGAGAGGTCCCAACGAGTCGTGGTCTCAACCAAGGACTCATTGAGTGACTCATTGGGACCCTATCGACCAGATTTTAAATTTAAATCACAGGGTTACTTTTTTAATTTTTCACCTACTTAGTCCCTAAACTATGTCATTTTTGGTCAAATCAGGGGTTTTAGAGGGGGGAGGGGGAACTGACGGTTTCTCTCATTCTTTTCTCATCTCTCATCAGTTAAGCGTAAAGTGTCTCTCATAAAAGCTCAGAACAGAAGTTAGAAAGAGTGATTCTTCTCAGATTTCTCAAGGAACTCTCTCAAGGATTTCCATCTCCAGGTATGTGAGAATTCAACAACGGAAAAGTTCTTCCCTTGTGTCCCCAAAAATCCTTTATGTCTTCTCTATCAGTTTTAGCCCTGAAACTTTCAAGTGTGAAGAAATTACATGTCAGACTTCATTTAATTCATGTGGAATATTGTTTACGTTAATTGTAGATATTTTCCACCAGTTTGTGACTATGTTGTTGCTTGTTCCTGTAAAGTAAAATCTAGCCCTAGCTCTTAAATGCAGAAAAACTAGAGTCTTGCATAAAATTGTTCAATTATCAAATTTCTTGATTCTATTAGTGTTGGGGGTTCCGATATTGTTAGTTTGTATTGAAAACTCAGTCAGATTTATTCAGTTTATTTTTAGTTAAAATTTAGAATACTCTGTGTTAGTCAGAAATGTCAGCTGATCAGTTTGACTACAAAAACTCTCGAGGTGTCAGTAGTGTCTCCCAGTTATCAGAATTAGACTCATTATCATTTTTAGTAGTTTTTAGGTGGTCATGAAACTTTCAGATAAGCAGCTCTGACCATCCTTAGGACCCCAGCTTCAAAATTACAATTTGTTCCTTAGACGATTATAACGCTTCTAGATAAGCAGCTCTGACTAGTCTTAGAACCCATTTACAGAATCCGGTCCGATAAAACTCTCAGGGTGCTTCCAGATAGGTATTCCTGACTAGTCTTGGGCCCCATTTTTGAGCTATCAACTTAGTATTTAGTCTAAGACTATCCAGTGGGAGTATGACTTAGCACTAAGCGGTCTGGGGTTCCAGCGCATCCAGGTTCCCAGAACTACATTGCCACCGTAGGTTATTTTTATTGGCCTCATGGCCCCAGACTTGTGATCACCCAGTTCATGCCTTTATACCCTGTCAAGGTATATTGGGTCCTACTGATGGGGTGTATACATCGGACTCCACGTGTAGCTCAAATGGTTATATGTCCGTTATAAACTTTCTCACTAGTCAGCTTAGTTCAGTCTCAGATTAGTCAGTTCATATCAGTGCCTTAGATTTAGGACATGTCCTTGACCATCAGACAGGGTCATTTAGACATCTCAGTTTATTATAGTTATTCTGTTTCAATAGTTTTAGTTGGTTATTGCATGTCCTTTCAGTTCAATATTTTTATTCCTTTTGTATGGTTTCTCTCACTTACTCAGTACATTCAAAGTACTGACGCATACCTTTTATGTTGTATCATTTTATGATACAACTGTAGGTTCTCAGACACAGCACCGTTACTCAACCTCGCTCAGACTTTTCCAGCGACATTAGTGGTGAGTCCTCATCCTTTGAGGACGAAGATCATTTTATTCAGTTCTATTTTTCATTCAGTTCTATTTTCTTTATTTATACTTGGAGTTAGATGGGGGCTTATCCCAGTAACTCATCAGTTTTAGTGGCTTTCAGAAATAAACTTGGTTTTATAACTTGTAGTTTTTTTCAAATGTTTTAAACTTTATAATTCAGCTTTATATCATAAATGTTTTATATTTTACTTTATAGCTTCTGTTATATATCATGTTTACCCAGAATTCCATTTTATGATAGACCAGGGTTTGACTTGGGGTTACTTGTAACTCCAAGTACCGTGTTCTGTCTAGGGTGTAGACTCGGGGCATGACAAACTTGGTATCAAATCCAGGTTTAGAGTATTCTCGGATGTCTGTAAGCTGCATCCAGTAGAGTCCCTTTCATGGGTGTGAAGCACGCCACACTTATGACAGGGATGCTACGAGCTGTTATTAGGAAAATTCCCTTTTATTCATACTCTTTATCATGCGTTGAGATTCAATTCCAGATTTGTTCTCTTAACTCGTGCTCTGTTTCATTTCAGTGAATTATGCCTCCACGACGTGGTAACAGAAGAAGGGCTGGTAACGCTCACCGACCTATCCCACCAGCTCCAGCAGCTCCTCAGGATGAATCAGTGTCCACCGCAGAGTTCAGGGTGGCTATCTAGCTGCTCGCTTAGACAGTTACTAACCAGGTGAACCAATAGGTGGTTTAGATCAGTAATAATGGGTCCGAAATAGCTGTCCAAGTGCGTGACTTCACTCAGATGAACCCTCCAGATTTTCATGGATCTAAGGTGGGAGAGGACCTACAGGAGTTTGTGGACGATATTAGAAAGATCACCTAGATCGTGGGTGTCAGTTCCTCAAAAAGTACTGACTTGGCTACCTACCAACTGAAAGGGGTAGCCCAGATCTGGTACGAACAATGGAAGGAGGGAAGACCAGTGGGAGCAGGACCGGTAGAATGAGAGGAGTTCACTATAGCCTTCCTAGACAGATTCTTCCCTAGGGAGCTCAGGGAGGCGAAAGTGGCGGAGTTCATGAATCTGAAACAACGAAATAGGACAGTAGAAGAATATGCTCTAGAGTTCACCAGGTTGTCTAAATATGCTCCAGAGATGGTGTCCGAGCCAAGGGCTCATATGCTGAAGTTTGTGAATGGAGTTTCGAATTTGGTCCTTAAGGAGTGCATGACAACAATGCTTATCAAGGACATTGATCTCTCTAGCCTCATAGTTCTTGCCCAGCAAATTGAGGTAGAGAAATTGAAAGATTTGGATCAGGAGAATAAACTTGAGAAAATCGGCCTGTCAGTATATGGCCATCAAAGATCTGGTAGTAGTAGCCGGCCACAGCAGCAGCAGCAGAGGACTCCAGCACCCAGTTCAGTCGACGCCCCTACTTTTTGGTCCCACAAGGATCGAAGAGGTGGAGCATCTGGATCTCAGTCCCAAAGCTTCTGCGCTAGCAATTGCTACCCAGCTTGCCCTAAGTGTGGCAAGAATCATCCAGGAGAGTGTCTTTAGGGTCGAGAGGGCTGTTTTGGTTGTGGATAGCTTGGTCATCGACTTAAGGAATGCCCGTTAACAGGACGGGGAAGGTCATGATCCACTACTTCAGCAGCTCCAACAGGCCGACCAGCTCAACAGGACAACACTTAAGGTATGGATGGCAGCCAGCGCCGAAACTGTTTTTATGCATTATCTTCTCGTCAGGATCAGGAGAGCTCACCAGACGTGGTCACGGGTATTTTACGCCTTTTTCATATAGACATGTATGCCCTACTAGATCCAGGAGCCACACTATAATTCATGACTCCCTATGTAGTAGTCCAGAGGTCCTCTCAGAATCATTCTCAATCTCCACCCTAGTTGGCGAGTCAGTTAGAGCCAGCCGGGTATATAGAAACCGCCCTATCGCAATCCTCAATAAAGTCATTCCAGTTGACCTTGTAGAGTTAGACATGGTTGACTTTGACCTCATTCTTGGCATGGATTGGTTACACTTTGGTTATGCCTCGGTCGACTATAGAACTAGGGTTGTCAAGTTTCAGTTCCCTAATGAGCCAGTTTTAGAGTGGACGGGCAGTAGTTCAACACCTAAACGTCAGATTATTTCCTACCTTAAGTCCAGAAAGCTTATTTCCGAAAGGTGCATTTACTATCTAGTTCGGGTCAAAGATTCCAGCTCTTAGATCCCAATTATCCAGTTAGTCCAAGTTGTCAGCGAGTTCCCTGATGTGTTTCCCGAAGATCTTCCTGGAGTCCCTCCTGAGCGGGAAATAGACTTTAGTATAGACTTCTCCCAGATACTCCGCCCATCTCCATCCCTCCTTATAGAATTGCTCTAGCTGAGCTTAAGGAGTTGAAGGAGAAACTAGATATTCTTGATAAAAGTTTTATCAGACCCATCATCTCTCCCTGGGATGCTCCAGTTTTATTCGTGCAAAAGGTACCCTCAGAATGTACATCGATTACCACTAATTGAACAAGGTCATAGTCAAGAACAGGTATCCCTTACCCAGGATTGACGACTTGTTTGATCAACTTTAGGGAGCCAGTTGTTTCTTCAAAATCGATCTCAGGTCGGAGTACGATCAGTTAAGGGTCAAAGAGTGTGACATACCGAAAACAGCTTTCAGGACTCGACATGGTCACTACGAGTTTGTGGTTATGTCCTTTGGACTCACAAATACCCCTGTAGCCTTTATGGACCTGGTGAACAGAGTTTTTAAGTAGTATTCTGATATGTTCTTCATTGTATTTATCGACGACATTATGGTATACTCCAGGAATGAGGAAGAGCATGCTAATCACCTAAGGATAGTGCTTCAGACTCTCAAAAACCGCTAGTTGTTCGCTAAGTTCAGCAAATGCAATTCTGGTTGAAGTCCGTAATTTTCTAGTTCATGTGGTCTCAGGTGAGGGTATTTAGGTTGATCCTAAAAAGATAGCAGCGGTGAAAGACTGGCCCAAAAATGCCTCCCCCAACTGAAATCAAAAGTTTCTTAGGTCTACCCGGTTATTACCGACGCTTTGTGGAAGGCTTTTCTTCTATAGCATCCCCTCTAACTAGACTGACACAGAAGAAGGTGAAATTTTAGTGGTCAGACGCGTGTGAGAAGAGTTTACAAGAGTTAAAAACTCGACTCAATACCGCTCCAGTGTTGACCCCGCCGGAAGGATCAAATGGGTTTGTAGTGTATTACGATGCTTCCAGAGTTGAACTTGATTGCGTTCTGATGCAGCGGGGCAAGGTGATAGCCTACGCCTCCAGACAACTCAAGGTTCATGAAAAGAATTATCTGACTCATGACCTGGAGTTGGCAGTGGTGGTGTTTGCATTGAAAATATGGAGACACTACTTGTACAGGGCTCACGTGGATGTTTTCACCGATCACAGGAGCCTTTAGTATGTGTTCAGTCAAAAAGACCTAAATCTTCATCAAAGAAGGTGGTTAGAGCTACTGAAGGACTATGAAATGAGTGTGTTATATCACCCGAGCAAAGCCAATGTGGTGGCTGATGCCCTGAGCAGAGTGTCGATGGGGAGCGTGGCTCATGTTGAGGAAGGCAAAAAGAAGTTGGGAAAGGATATCCATAGATTAGCTCGGTTGGGAGTACAGTTGGTTGATACAGCTGAGGGCGGAGTAGTTGTGCAGAGTGGATCAAATTCCTCGTTAGTAGTTGAAGTTAAGTCAAGGCAGGATGAAGATCCAATACTGCTTAAATTGAAGGAGGCGATTCTTAGAAGGGAAGTGGAGGCTTTCTCCCAAGGGGGAGATGGTGTACTCCGTTACCAGGGTAGATTGTGCGTACCGGATATGAGTGATTTTAGACAGCAAATACTGGATAAAGCATATAGTTCAAAATATTCCATCCACCCTGGTGCTACTAAGATGTACGGTGATTTACGAGATATTTACTGGTGAAATGACATGAAGAGAGACATCGCTAAATTTGTAGCTAAGTGCCCGAACTGCCAGCAAGTCAAGGTAGAACACTAGAGACCGGGAGGTATGACTCAAGATATCAGCATACCCATATGGAAATGGGAAGAACTGAATATGGATTTTATTTCGGGTCTACCCCGGACTCATCGGCAACATGATTCAATCTAGCTGATAGTAGACCGGATGACTAAGTCAACACACTTCCTCCCAATTAAAACTACAGATTCAGCTGAGGATTATGCTAGGATTTATATTCGGAATCTAGTCAGACTTCATGGGGTTCTCTTATCCATTATCTTAGACAGAGCTACCCAGTTCACCTCTCACTTCTGGAAGTTCTTTCAGAAGGGACTTGGTACACAGGTCAAGCTCAGCATAACATTTCACCTGCTGACAGATAGACAAGCTGAGCGGACTATTCAGACCCTAGAAGATATGTTGAGAGCATGCGCCATCGATTTTAAAGGCAGTTGGGATGATCACTTGCCTCTCATCGAGTTTGTATACAATAACAACTACCACTCCAGTATCCAGATGGCCCCGTTTGAGGCATTGTATGGTAGAAGGTGCAAATCTCCTATCGGGTGGTTTGAGGTTGGTTAAGCTACTCTAATCAGGCCAGACTCAGTTCATGAAGCTATTCAAAAAGTACATCTCATCCGAGAAAGATTGAAAATAGCTCAGAGTCATCAGAAATCTTATGCTGATGTGAGGAGAAGAGAACTAGAGTTCACAGTGGATGACTAGGTTTATCTAAAAATTTCACCCATGAAAGGGGTAATGAGATTTAGGAAAAAGGGAAAGCTCAGTTTGAGATATGTGGGACCCTACAGAATTTTGAAATAAATTGGTATGGTAGCTATGAGCTGAATTACCTTCAGAGTTGACATATGTGCACCCTGTATTCCATGTCTCACTATTGAAGAATTGCATTGGTGATCCAACTTCAGTTGTGCCATTAAATAGTGTGGGAGTGAAGGATAGTCTCTCGTACTAAGAGGTCCCAGTTCAGATCCTTGATCGTTAGGTTCGTAAGCTGAGGAACAAGGAGGTAGCTTCAGTCAAAGTCTTGTGGAGAAATCAACATGTAGAAGGAGCTACGTGGGAAGCCGAAGCAGATATGATGGCTAGATACCCACACTTGTTCCCTTCCAGTCCAGTTCTGACATTAGGTACTAAATTCCTCCTCAATACTCTATTTAGTTCCATACTCATTAGCCCTATTTAGATTTTCTATATGCATTTCAGTTGCATCAGCTCTATTTGTACGGTTAAGTCAGTTCGAAGTCAGTTACTCCTTCAGAAACCAGCTCATAGTCTCAATCTAGAAATCTCAGCTCTTTTCCTAGTTTTACTGCAGTTTTAGTCTTCATTTGAGGACGAATGATCCTAAGGGGGTGATACATTAACACCCCAAAACTTTCCTAGACCAAACTTAAACATTTCTAGAAAAATGCAGCAAATAAACCAGAAAAAAATTTCTCAGAACGATTGAGACAACGAGTTGTGGTCAGCTCCAACGACTCGTTGTGTCAGTCGTGGTTATCAGGTCTTGGACACTTGAGAACCAATGAGACAAGGGACGACCCATTGTGAGAAGCAATGAGTCATCCTGTCAATCGTGGTTCCCCGCAGCCCAAAAATCCTTCCTAGGACCCCACGACTCAACCAACGAGTCATTGTCAGAAACAACAACCCGTTGTGAGAGTCTTCGGGTGAAGTCTATGAAATTCCCCTTCCAGTGAAGATGAGAGAAAACAACGAATCATTGTTCCCCGAGAGAGTCATTGTCAGCATTGTTGTTTCAACTTAGGCATTTTTAGAAAAATTCCTCCAGTGAACCTAACGACTGGACACGATGACCCGTTGGGAGAAACAACGAGTCGTTGTGTCACCCTTCGCTTGGCCCTCCAATTTTCCTTTCCCAATGGCCACGAGAGGAACCAATGACCCCTTGGTGCATCCAACAAGTCGTGGTGACCCCCGTTGCCAGTTCCAACGACTTCTAGTCCCAGATAGTGGAACCAACAAGAGGTCCCAACGAGTCGTGGTCTCAACCAACGACTCGTTGAATGACCCGTTGGGACCCTGTGGACCATATTTCAGATTTATATCACTAGGTTACTTTTGTAATTTCCCACCTACTTAGTCCCTAAACTACGTCATTTTGGGTCAAATCAGGGGGTTTTGAGGGGGCAATACGATGGTTTCTCTCATTCTTTTCTCATCTCTCATCAGTTAAGCATAAATTCCCTCTCAGAAAAGCTCAGAGCAAAAGTTAGAAAGAGTGATTCTTCTCAGATTTCTCAAGGAACTCTCTCAAGGATTTCCATCACCGGGTATGTAAGGATTCGACAAGGGAATAGTTCTTCCCTTGTGTCCCAAAAAATCCTCCAGGTCTTCTCTATTAGTTCTAGCCCTGAAACTTTCGAATGTGAAGAAATTACATGTCAGACTTCATTTAATTCATATGGAATAGTGTTTAAGTTAATTGTAGGTATTTTCCCACCAGTTTGTGACTATGTTGTTGCTTGTTCCTGTAATGTAAAATCTAGCCCTAGCTCTTAAATGCAGAAGAACTAAAGTCTTGCATAATTGTTCAATGATAGAAATTGCTTGATTCTATTAGTGTTAGGGGTTCCCATATTGTTAGTTTGTATTGAAAACTCAGTCACATTTATGTCCAGTTTAGTTTCAGTTAAAATGTTAGAATACTCAGTGTTAGTTAAAAATGTCAGCTGATCAGTTTGACTGCAGAAACTCTCAAGGTGTTAGTAGTGCCTCCCAGTTATCAGAATTAGACTCAATGTTAGTTTTAGTGGTTTTTTAGGCGGTCATGACACTTTCAGATAAGCAGCTCTGACCAGCATTAGGACCCAGCTTCAGAATTACAATTTGTTCTTTAGACGGTTATGACACTCCAGATAAGTAGCTTTGACGAGTCTTAGAACTCAGTTACAAAATCCGGTCGTATAAGAATCTCAGGGTTCTTCTAGATAGGTATTCCTGACTAATCTTGGGCCCCAATTTCAAGCTATCAACTTAGTATTAAGTCTAGGACTATCCAGTGAGAGTAGGACTTAGTACCGAGCGGACTGGGGTTCCAGTGTACCCAGATTCCCAGAACTACGTTGCCACCGTAGGTTATTTTTATTGGCCTCATGGCCCCAGACTTATGATCACCCAGTTCATGCCTTTATACCATAGCAAGGTATATTAGGTCCTACCGATGGGGTGTATACATCGGACTCCACATCTAGCTCACATGGTTATATGTCAGTTATAAACTCTCCCAGTAGTCAGCTCAGTTCAGTCTCAGATTAGTCAGTTTAGATCAGAATCTCAGATTTAGGGCATGTCCTTGACCATCAGACAGGGTCATTTAGACCATCTCAGTTTATTATAGTTATTCCGTTTTTGCAATTTCAGTTGGTTATTGCATGTCCTTTCAGTTCAATATTTTTATTCCTTGTATATGGTTTCTCTCACTTACTCAGTACATTCAAAGTACCGCCGCATACCTTTTATACTGTATCATTTATGATACAACTGCAGGTTCTCAAACACAACATCGTTAGTCGACCTCGCTTTGACTTTCCCAGCGGAATCAGTGGTGAGTTCTCATCCTTCGAGGACGAAGATCATTTCATTCAGTTCTATTTTCTTTATTTAGACTTGGAGTTAGCTGGGGGCTTGTCCCAGTAACTCATCAGTTGTAGTGGCTTTCAAACACAGACTTGGTTACTTATTTACTCATTCTCCACAGTAATGGATTGACTTTAATTCTTTCTGACTTGAGTTTTGTTCAAATATTTTAAACTTTATGATTAAGCTTTATCTCATAAATGTTTTATATTTTACTTTATAGCTTCTGCTATATATCATGTTTACCCAGAATGCCAGTGTATGATAGACCAGGGGTTGAATCGGGGTTACTTGTAACTCCATGTGCCGTTTTCCATCCAGGGTGTAGACTCGGGGCGTGACATGATAATAATAAAATCTAAACAAAGTCATGAAAACCCAAGATAAATCTAAAAATACTATCTGAAAGCCTTTAAAATGAGTTGATGAGTTACTGGGACAAATTCCCAGCTAACTCTAATGTCTGAAACTAAATAAGGAAAAACAACTAAAAATGGAACTCCAGACCTCGATAGCTGAGGATTCACCACTGAAGCTACTGGAAATTATCGAGTGACTAGATGTGAAGTTGAGACTAGGTACATGAGCCTATATCATAAAATGATATAACATAGAAAGTATGCGTCAATACTTTGAATTTTCTAGTATGCGAGAAGGAGCTAAAACATAAACATATTGAGTAATAGTAAGCAACACTGAATACTGTAAAATAAACTAAAATCTGAAGAAACTACACTAAACTAAAAATCATAACTAAACTGGACTGCTGCAGGAGAAACTATTACCGACATATAACCACGTGAGCTAAACATGGAGTCTGATGTATACCCCCCATCAGAGAAGGTCCACTTTATCTTGCTAGGGTGTAGTAGTTGAACTAAGTGATCACTGTCTGGAGCCCATTGGGGCTAATAACCTATGGTGCCAACGTCGTTCTGGAAACCTGGATGCGCTGAACCTTGAACCGTTCATTACTAAGTTCTACTCCCACTGGAAATCCAAAATGTGTCTAACCGTGCCGATAGCTCGAAACTGATGTTCTAAGACTTAAGTCAGAACTACTTATCTATAAGTGTTCTGAGAGTCTAAGGATTTGAAAAATACTATGTTCTAAGACTTGTCAGAGCTGCTTTATCTGAAAGCATCATAACAGTCTAAAGAACATCTAATAAATTGATATTACTGAGTTTCCCAAAAGACTGATAAAGTCAAACTAATCAGCTGAATTTATGAAGAATACTGAGTTTTGACTGAAATTCTTAGACTGAACATACTAAAACATTAACTTTCTATGCATGCACCTGTTCTAACATTCATAATTCAAGTAAACATATCCTACAATATAGCATCCATATCTTAGTTCGAAATCATGCAAGTTCTACTCGATATCATGCTAAATATCATGACTAAGAAAGCAAACCGTATAAATAAAACTAGGGCATGAATTTCAACTAGGAATAATCATGTAAATTTAGGGAATTAATAAGATTTAAGGAGTTTATTAACTAACTGATGACCCTAGCTTCAGATATTCTGCAGGGCTAGAATTTATAAAAGTTTTTTTGAAATTAAATTTGGACACAAGGGGAAAAGAAAACCCTTGTTGAAATCCCACATATACCTGAAGGAGAAACCCCTAAGAATTTCTCTTGGAGAATTTGAGTGAATATGGATGCCCTAGCTTTTGCTTGGAACTAACTATCTGAGTTATACGTTCTGAATCCGTGAGCCTGGAAGAGAATGAGAGGAAAGAGTCGCTCAATCCCAGTAATTCCCTTCTAAACATGACCCAAGATAACGTAGTTTAGGTGCTAGGAGCTTGGGATTTGAAAAAAAATACCCCTGGATAACTGTTTCAAAAACTGACTGTCCAGATCCTACGGGCCTCACACTGAGTCATAGGTTGTGACCATGACTTGTTGGTGTCACGACCCGAGTCTACACGCTGACGCGACACGATATTTAGTGCCACAAGTGACCCCAAGCTAACCCATGGCTTAACATCACACTAGTATACTGAATTAAATAGAAGCGGAAGCATAGAAAAAGTAAAACTAAATAACTTTCTCAAGAATAAGAAATGCCTGATAAGGTACTGAAAATCTATGAAACAACTGCAGAACACACTAAAATAATACTTTGTCTAAAAGCCATCTAGGAACTGATGAGCTGCTGGGATAGGTCTCCAGCTAACTCTAAAATCTAACAAAAAGGAAAACTTAACTGAAAAGATGCTTCCATCCTTGGAAGATGAGGACTCACGAAAAGATACTTCTATAGAAATCGTCGGAAGGGGACTACTGACGATGCTATGACTGAGAACCTGCACCTGTATCATAATACGATACGACATGAAAAATATGCATTATTACTTTGAATGTACTAAGTATGCAAGATGTAAGTAAAAACAGTAGAAATACACTACTAAACTGATAAACACTGCATATAACTATAATAGCGTAACACAAGCACTGACTGAGGATCATAACTATATACTGTAATATGAATAACTGAGCTGAACTGAAATTGAAACTATATTGAACTGATCCGAACTGATAAGTGGGAGAGTCTATAACTGATATATAACCACGTGAACTAAATATGGAGTTCAATATATACGCCCCTAGGTAGGACCCAATATACCTTTCTAGGGTATAAAGGCATGGCTAGTGTCATCACTGTCTGAGCCCGTTCGAGCTAGTAACCTATAGTGCCAATGTAGTTCTGGGAACATGGGTGCCCTGAACCTCGGCCCACTCAGTGCTAAGTCCTACTGCCACTGAAAGTCCTAACTGTGACTATTAGGCTGATAGCTCGAGCTCGATGTCCTAAGACTTAACTCAGGATTATGTAGAAATACCCTGAGAGTCTGAAGGATCTGATAACTGAAACTAAGTATTCTAAGACTGGCCGAAGCTTCTTTATCTGAAAGTGTCATAACCATCTCAAGAACAATCTGATAACTAATAACTAAGACTACAGAGTTTTATTGAACTCCTAAAAAGATAACTGAATATAGTCAAACTGATCAACTGACATTCCTATAAGATACTAAAAAGGCTAAGTACTAACTGGGACTAAACAATCAATAATTCAACCATTTGGATAATCTAACTATACTATTCTGTTGATTACAAGAACTATCAGAATCAAGCAAGGTTTGTATCTGGACAACTATACAAGACTCTTCAGATCACATTTATGGACTAGGGAAAACACGTATTTCATGGAAAGAAATATCAACATAACATATAACTAACTACAATCTGATGTGCCATGATTTTACAATACTTTCGACGCTTAAACTAAGAAGATATGCAAATTTCGAGTATGTTTATGTAGATATAACGTGTTTTGTTAAGTATTGTAGGAAAACAAGTTCAGGACGCGAAATGGGTAAAGTAAGGCAAAAATGGAACAAAGTGCGTATTACTAGCCAGGTAACGAGTCATCGTCTCAATGGACGACTCGTTCCTGTAGTCATGAAAGGAGATCAAATTTTTCATGAGAAGAGCCAGTGTAGGTGACAGGTCGAAGGTACGACTCGTTATATCTAGTAACGTGTTGTTGAGTCTGTCGTGAAGACTGGGAGAATAAATTGTTGAGACATCGCTGGAGGATGCAACAGAGTACATCACAAGTCGTCGAGAGGCTTGACGACTAGTCATGAGAGCAATAGGCGCAAACATCATGTGCACTCGTGCCCTGACCTGATGAGTCATTAGGTGACCCGTTACCAAGACTGGACAGTTTTCCAAAGATGACTAAATTATGTTGGCCACGACTCGTTAGGAGACATAATGAGTCGTTACTTGGCCCATTGCCACTGTCGACCTGGATTCCGTTTTTAGTTAGGAAAAGTTTTGTTTGAAACTATAAATACATTATTTAGGTTTATTTTTAGGGTAAGTTTTTCTACTACTTTACACATCAATTTTTGTGTTGCGAACGATCATTCTTGGTTCAAGAAACTTTCGTTTGTAATTTTGCTCTTGATTTTGAGGATTAAACAACATTGAAGTTTGGTTCTTCGGTTTTGATGATTTATTAAATTCAAGTGAGTTTCTACTATAAATCTTTGTAAGTTACAATTATGATTTATTCTTTATGTTGTAATTGTGAACATTCAATTATGAGTTGCTAAACCCATAACTAGGGTTGTGGGAACCATGATAAATTAACACACATAGGTAAAACAAGTAGTGAATCTTGAACAGGGTTTATGCATGTATTGCTTTTTCCTTCATTTTAATTGCTTCATAACGGTTGAAAACGTTGGAAATTGCCTTAGTCTTACTCACCATATCAATGGAGTAATGAATGGAAAAAGGGTCTAACAATGGAGATTTGAGGCTATCAACCCTCATCTAATAGCTTGACTTTGTCCGGGAATAGCTAATCTGATATTAAGGGTAAGGGTCAATTAAGCATACACCCGTATATGGATCAAGTTGTGGTGATAATCATCTAGATAGGGGACAAACCATTTAGGTGAATTCAACTTACCAATATTTCAAGTTAAACACCGGAATAGATCACTAGTGTAAAATCCTTATTATTATGAAGTCATGGGAAACACAATCCTAGTCACTTTGTTGATTGAATACAACTGAAATTTCACTTACTTATCTACTAGTCTCTACTCTTGTTTATTATTTTGTGTTTCAAACCTTCCCCCTTAGGAAATAAGTAAGATGATAGTATTAGCTAAACACATTAACTAAAGTTCTCATCATATTCATCGTGGGATTCAACCCCAACCTGGTTGGATTCTATATTTGACATCGACCGCTTTTTATCTCATTTACGAGGTGTAATTTGGGCAACATCAAATTTTTGCGCCATTGCCGTGGAATACGACTTAGGCTTTTGTTAATTGTGTTTGCTTTACTGTTGGTCCTTATTTACTTTTTATTTTTTCTTTGTTATTTTTGTTCTTAACAGGTCTCAGATTCATGCATCCTAGTACTAGGAGCCGAGGAAAATCTCTGGTTCTAACTGATCACAAACTTGAACAAACACTATGGAATTTGAGGAAAATGGCCAACATACATGAGCAAGAGATAGTGGACTAGGCTACAACCAGAATGTTGGCTGAGGAACAAGCTCAGGTAAGAGATAGAGAGTTAGCAAGGCTTGCTGAAGAGCAAGGCCTAGCTACCAAAGATGAGCAAGTTAGAAGAACCAGAGGTCCAGACCAGCAAAGGCACCGGTACTTCGATGATGACGATGATGCTGATATTGACGAAGCCAGTGCCATTGGAGCTATTGTCCCTCCCCCTTTGCTTGCGGGGGAAAAGTTTGACCTTACTAGTGCTATGATCTAATTACTCAACATGAAGGGGATATTTGCGTGTTATGCAACTGGTGATGCACATACTCACTTGACTAATTTCATGGGTATCTACAAAGCATACAAACAACCGGAGTGAATCAGGATGCAATCAGGGTGAGGTTATTTCCCTTTTCACTAGGGAGTGAGGCAACGTTGTGGTTGGCTGAATTGCCAAATGATTATATGACTACTTGGGGGGAGATTAAAAGAGCCTCTCTTGAAAGATTCTTCCCACCTTCCAGAGCTTTGCAACTAAAAGATGAGATATACAACTTTAGGAAATTGAATTCTGAAGCACTTCACTAGACATGGATGCGGTTCAATAATAAGCTCAAAAAGGTGCCCAACCACAGGATCCCAAATGATACATTATTAGAGATATTCTATAGGTCTCTGAATGCTAACACTAAGCCAGTGGTTGATATTGTATTTGGTGGAACATTGATAATTCATACTTATGCTGAAGCTTCTGAGGTCCTTGACAGGATCACTAAAACAAACCATGCATGGCACACAAGAGAGCCGGAGGCTTCGGCTGGTACTTATGCAGTAGGTATGTCTGCGGAGTAGAGAAGGAAGGATGAAGAGCGAGACTAGGATATTGCTGAAATCAAAACAACAATGGGGCAACTTGCTAAGCATTTTATGGGAGCCGGGGCTGAAAAGGTGAATGTGTTGGGTTCTCAGGGCAAGGCCCTGAGAAATGATGGAGGCGAATCAGAATCTGAGGAGGAAGCAAATTATCTGAATAATTAAGGGGTGGATTTTTGGACTAACACACAAGGGTCTAACCAAGGCTCTTGGCGTCAAGGTCAAGGGAACCAAGGTCGGAACTACTACAGAGATAACAATTACAACTGAGGCCAATACGGAGACAATGGAGACTGGAAAAAGCATGAGGAGTACAAGAATGATAGAAGCGGTCTATATGTTCCTCCAAGGAACCGTGAGATAGAGTCTAGTGGTTCAAGGATGGAATACATGTTGTCTAAGGTACTTAAACAGATGGAGGAAACATATGGCCATTTCAAGGAACTCCGCGCTGATATTTCTTGTGTGAACCAAAAGGTGGAATCACATGTCGTGGCCATTAAGCAGATTGAGCAACAGCTTGGTCAGATGTCTGTTGCTATGAACCAGAGGCAGAAGGGCATGCTTCCCAGCAACATAGTTTGAAATATGTAAAATAACAGTCATTGCATGGCCGTCACTACTAGGAATGGGAAGCGATAGTTGATCCTCCAAGGACGGTTATGACTGATGAGATAGTTGAGCCCTTAGTGATTGATGATGATGGGGTTGTGGACTCCGAGGAACAGATTCTGGTTGGTGATTCATTAGAGAAGACCACTCCTAGTAATGCAAAGGAGCATGGATCTGGCAAAGATAAGGAGAAGGAGGTACCTCAAAAGATCACACCTATTCCTAGACCTCCTCCCCCTTTTCCACAAAGGTTGAAGAAGAAGGTCAAAGATAGGAAGTATCACAAATTCATTTTGATGCTGAAACAATTATATGTGACCATCCCATTAGTCAAGCCACTTGAGAAGATGCCCGACTATGCTAAATTTATGAACGACCTTGTCACTAGAAAGAGGACCGTGGCTTCAAACCTGCAGATAATTTGCACCATTGTAGTGTAATTGCATCTTGTTCTCTTGTTTAGAAAAAAGAAGACCCTGGAGCTTTCACCATACCATACATTACTGGAGCCTTTAATTTTTCTAAGGCACTATGTGATCTGGGTGCGAGTATTAACTTGTTATCATTAGTAGTGTTCAGACAGTTGGAGTTGGAAGTCCCCAAACTGACTATAATGAAGCTTTTGATGGAAGATCGCACGGTGAAAAATCCCGTGGGGATTCTCTATGATGTTCTAGTGAAGGTAGAGTCCTTTATATTTCTGGCTGACTTCGTTGTTCTGGACTTTGAGGTTGATTTCAAGGTCTCCATTATCTTGGGGCGACCATTCGTCACCACCGGACGTGCTCTTATAGATATGGAAACTGGACAACTGAAATTTTGATTGAATATGAGGAGGTGACATTCAAGTATGCTGATCCTTGAAGTAGCCAAATGACATGCGGTGGTCTCAGTGATTGATGTTGCGAAACCTGAGTTTTCAATTATGCCCATTGATGAGTTAGTGACTATTTAGGATTTAGCAGCAGTGCTGATGAATGTTGGTGCTGAGGAGATCCATGGGGGTGAGGAGATTGTTAATGCACTTGCTGGTATAGGGTCATACATCTATGCTCCAAAGAAGATTGATCTGGATCTGAAAAATTGGGTGACTCCACTAGCCAACCCGTCTTTTGAGGAGCCTCCAGTATTGGAGCTCAAAGCACTCCCATCTCACTTACGATATGTATTTCTGGGGACCGAAAATGCTTTACCAGTCATAGTTGCAGCTAACTTGGAGGAATGGCAAGTGGAGGCTTTGTCTCCATTCTGAAGAGATTTAAAAAAGCCATTGGGTGGACCATTGCAGACATTATTGGGATCCTATCCGGTATTTGCACACATAAATCCAGCTAGAGCCAGATTGTATTCCGAGCATTGAGCATCAGCATAGGTTGAATCAACCTATGCAAGAGGTGGTAAAAAGTAGATCATAAAGTGGTTGGATGCGAGTGTGGTTTACCCTATTGCCGACAGCAAATGGGTGAGCCCAGTTCAGTGCGTGCCAAAGAAGGGAGGAATCACAGTGATCCAAATTCTAACAATGAGCTCATTCTACTCAGACCAGTCACCGGTTGGAAAGTATGCATGGACTATAGGAAGTCTAATCATTGGGGACTCAAAAAGATCACTTTCCTATGTCATCTTGGATCAGATGCTAGACCGACTTGCAGGTAGAGGATGGTACTATTTTTTTATTGTTATTCGGGGTACAATCAGATATCTATAGCCCCCGAAGATCAAGAAAAAACCACTATTACATGTCCATATGGTACATTTGCTTTCAAGAGGATGTCATTCGGGGTGTGTAATGGGCCCGCCACTTTTCAGCGCTACATGATGTTCATATTTTATGACATGGTGTAGGACACCATTGAAGTCTTTATGGATGATTTTTCGGTGGTAGGTGATCCATTTGATGATTGTTTGGCTCATTTGAGCAAGGTGTTGCAGCAATGTGAAGAGACCAACTTGGTGCTTAACTGGGAAATGTGTCATTTCATGGTCAAAGAAGGTATAGTGCTAGGCCACAGGATTTCTGGTAAGGGTATTGAGGTGGAAAGAGCCAAGATCAATGTAATTGCTAGTCTACCACCTCCAATTTCTGTGAAAGGTGTTCAAAGCTTTTTGGATCATGCAAGGTTTTATAGGAGATTCATCAAGGACTTCTCAAAGATTGCACATCCTTTGTGTAAACTGCTTTTGAGAAAAAGGTGAAGTTTGTTTTTGATGTGGCATGTCTAAAGGCTTTTGAATGCCAAAGAGAGAGATTGACCACTGCCCCGATTATAGTGGCACCTGACTGGTCTTTCCCATTTGAGGTTATGTGTGATGCTAACGGAGTGGCCTTGGGAGCTGTTTTAGGTCAGAGGCGTGAAAAGATTTTCCACCCTATTTATTATGCTAGCAAGGCTCTTAATGCAGCTCAGAAAAATTACATTGTTACAGAACATTGTTGGCTGTAGTATTTGCATTTGAGAAGTTTCGGGCGTATTTTCTTAGAACTAAGGTGATAGTCCATACAGACCATGCATCTTTGAGATATCTGATGGCGAAGAAGGATGCCAAGTCGCAGTTGATTCGATGGGTTCTGTTGCTGCAAGAGTTCGAGTTTGAGGTAAAGAATCGGAAAGGACCGAAAACCAAGTGGCGGATCACTTATCAAGATTGGAAGCAGATGAAACACTTCGGGATGAGCTTGACATAGATGATGCATTTCCCGACGAGCAGGTTTTAGCTGCCTCACAAGATCTCATCCCATGGGATGCAGACTTCGCTAATTATCTGGTGAGTGATGTGGTACTGGAGAATTTATCCTTTACCAGTGGAAGAATTTCATGTGTGATTTATCTATTTCGTATTTGTGATGATGAGGTGATTCGGAGATGTGTACCTGAGGCCGAGATTTGAGCATATTGGAGGCTTGTCACTCGTCCCCTATTGGGGGTCACCACAGCGGGATTCACATAGCCCACAAAATTTTGCAATGTGGGTACTATTGGCCACTATTCACCAGGATGCACATGATTTTGCAAAGGCATGTGATGCATGCCAAAGGCAAGGAGGCATGAGTTCCCTCTTACTCCCATCCTTGTCATTGAGTTGTTTGATGTTTGGGGCATTGATTTCATGGGCTCATTTGTGAGCTCAAACGGGATGAAGTACATACTTGTAGCTGTGGACTATGTTTCGAAATGGGTGGAGGAAATTGCGCTTCTAAATAATGAAGGGAAGAGTGTCACAACATTCTTGAAACGGAATATTTTTTCCAAATTCGAGACTCCTAGAGCCATCATTAGTGATGGGGGTTCACACTTCTACAACCAGTTGTTTCAGACTTTACTAGAGAAATATAGGGTGAAACACAGGGTGGAAACACCCTATCATCCACAATCTAGTGGGCAAGTTGAAGTCTCCAACCGGGAGATAAAGACCATCTTAGCTAAGATTGTCAATGCTAACCAGACATATTGGTGTAGGAAGCTAGATGATGCTTTATGGGCTTATTGTACCGCATTCAAGACTCCTATAGGTATGTCTCCGTATCAACTTGTATATGGGAAAGCATGTCATCTTCTGGTTGAACTTGAGCACAAAGCTATGTGGGCGCTCAAGAAGCTGAATTTATACTGGAGTGAGGCTGCAAACTTGAGGCTTGATCAGTTGAATGAGCTAGATAAATTTCATTTGAAAGACTATAAAAGTTCTAAAATTTATAAACTAAGGATGAAAATCCAACATGACCAGAAGATCGAGAAGAGAGAGTTCAGCCCGGGTGATATAGTGTTACTATTCAATTCTAGGTTTCGGTTGTTTCCTGGCAAGTTGAAGTCCAAATGGTTGGGCCTTTTCGAGTGATCCAAGTATTCTCCTATGGAGCAATTGAATTGAAAAACCATGAAGGCAAGCAATTTAAAGTGAATGGTCAATGGGTGAAAGCGTATTTGGGAAAGAGCGAAGAAATTAGGCTAGTAGATCTTTGGGCTCTGGGTGAAATTTGAGTAACCCGGGGACTTGCGTCGTGCCGCGATATTAAATCAGGCGCTGCATGGGAGTCAACCCATGTAGGTATTTTTGTTAAGTCTGAGTAAACAAAAATACCCGCGTCGTGTCACGACGTTAAATCAGGTGCTTCTTTAGAGGCAACCCAAGTTGTAATTGTAAGATATATATAGTGTTTACGTGTGTTGATGTGTACAGGTGATTAAGATGGGAAATTTGAAGTTGAAACAAAAAATCTGAACTTGAGTTGCTGGTGCCAAATATCATAGGATGAGCCGTCATATGACATAACGACCCGTCAAGCCCACTCGTGGTCACTAGTGCTGAAAACAGTGTAGCCCACGGTTAACATAACGACTCGTCGCCAATGACAACGAGTCGTTAGGTCTTCCATTAAGTCAACTAGTTTGATGAGACAATTGAGCTATAAAAGATGACAATGAGTGACTTAAAGAATCATAGGGCAACCCAACGATTCGTCAAGTGACCCATGATAAAACCATTGAAGGGCCATTGGAGTACAAGGCCAACGACTCATGTCACAACTCGTTGGGTATCACCACGAGTTGTTATATGAGTTGTTGGGCCCCAGGTAAGTTCCTAAACTCAATAAACTTAATGAGAAGCCAAACGAGTCATTTTTTCAATGAACGACTCGTCACATAGGTCATGGAACAGTAAATAAAAATCAGCACCCGACCCCACCCATGTTCAAATAGGGAAAAATTTAATTCTAAACACATCAAAACACCCGATCTTACACACTAATTCCCTCACAAAATCAAAACTCAAAACTCTCAAGTAAAATTTCCCACTTTCTCATCCTCCCAAAATCACTTCTCACTCACAAAGCATACAAACGCTCGATCACACTCGAAACTGCTCAGGTATCGAATTCAATCACAACATCCTCTACTGTTGATCATTGCTAACAAACCCTTCCTCTAATCTTGATCATTGTGAGTAATACTATCCTCCTTTTTCAAGTGTTTTTAACCGACTCATCTCTGTAACATTTTAATGACCTTGATGATTTATGTTTGGTACTAGATGAAAACCCTAGATTGCTTTGAACTTAAAATCATGATCAAAATTGAATTTAATGCTATAATAAATTTGGTTTTTGTGCTTTTGGGATTGAAAATACCAGTTGATGATAGAACATGGGTGTGGGTTGTCTGATACCCAGTGATGACGCCTCATGTAATGACTCGTGGGAAAGCCCGATGAGTCGTTACATGACCCGTCACCACGATTGTAAATGGACTCTTGAGCACGAGCCACATAACGAGGTATGGTATCACCTCACAACTCGTGATGTAGCTCTTCCTGAGTGGGGGAATAGATATGTAAACAATTTATCTCACGACTGGTCTAACGAGTCATTGCGACGATTCTTCATGACCAGTCATTAAGTTCATTGGCGCAACAAAAGAAATCTCACCCGCAGATGACGAGTGACCTCACGATTCGTGGCCAGTGGCAATGACTCGTTGAGTCCCTTGTCCAGTTTACAGGAAAGCAGTTAATTTATGATTTTATTTTTATCTCAACTTGCATACTAATCGTAATTCCACAGGTACAATCACACCGAAAGGAAAACCAAAAAAGGGTCCGGCCAAGAAACAGGGGCTGGAGAAAAGTTAGCCCTCGTATCTTAGACTAAGGGATGAGCCCATATCTTCTAAAGAGTTGAGTGCCTCGGTGGAGGAATACCAGATCTCATAGGAGCAGATTGAGAGGAGACCGATCAGGGCTAGGACAAAACGCCCTACAAATCTGACAGCCATGGTCACTTCTCCAACTCCACTTGCAAGAGACCCACCCAGCTGAGAAGAAAGGAATGCTGTAGCCCCAGTCTCGATTGACCCCGAGGGCACCACAACTGTGGAAAATACAGAGGGTGCTGATGAATCACGTGCCCAATAGGGGAGCACAGATGATGAGATGACGGAGACCTGACACACATCTATTGAGCAACCACGGATGGTGAGGCGATGGTGTGTCCAGGGCATGCAGTTTATTCACAACATGGATATAACTCCTAATGACAAGGGCCATCCGAGGAGGAGCACTTATGAGGAGCCCAGACTAGTCACTACAGGGCTCAAGGACCTCCTCGAGGTTCAGTCATTGTTTGAAGGATACCGGTTTGAGTGGTTGACTGAGCCATTTGGGTGCTACAGTCCTTTCCTTTTTCAGAGAATTCTATGCCTCATACACAGCCACATGTCTAGCAGTGGGAGGCCAAGATTGGAAGAAGAGGCCTGCATTGACTCAGGTATTTGTTCGGGAGACACCTATAGACATCTCTGAGAGGGCTATCTCTAGGCTACTCTATGGTCCAGACTATCAGGCCCCGATGAACACAGTTGAGTTCAATCATAGATTGACTGAGCTCAAGAAATTAAAAATCAAGAAGCTGAGCAGTGAAGAACGAATCAGGAAATACACTTGGCTATAACACATCATTACTACACGGGGTCCGTTAGTTGAGTTGTTACATGGCACCGAAGCATAAATTAAAAAGGCCACGCTGAACTTTCAAGCTAAATTCTGGTGGTCACTGGTTCGACATAGGCTGGTACCTACCAGCAACGATAATGTGCTTTCACCGGATAGAGCTGCACTAGTAGCAAGCATTATGGAGGGGTATGCCATAAATTTTCTGAGGTATATTACTGAGGAGATTCGGGAGCGGACTATAGTGGAAAGCACCACCATTCCCTTCCCATGCCTCATTGATCGACTCTGTCAGGAGTTAAGGGTGCCAGAATTGCCATCAGCTGATTAGCGATTGGTGGTCCATAAGATCACCGATATGGGGCTGATAAGAGACGAGACAAATCCGGTATCGAGAGTGAGGAGTTAGTCTGTCGTATCTGCTGGAGCTACTTTATTGGTAGAGGTATTGAACAGCGATATGTAGACTGAGGCTACACGATTTAGTGAGTTTGAGGCAGAGCCGACAGAGGCCAGAGAGATCGGTAGCCAGCCTGAGGCTACAGATACAACTGATATTCCCATACATGCTGAGGTCCCAAAGTCTTCACCTACAATAGCAGCAACTCGACCACCTGTTGCGCCCTCTCGTGCTTCTCCAGCCGGCCTAGTCATAATCTCCCAAGAATTCTTGACCGACATGGATAGGCAGTTGGCTAAAGCTTAAAAATAGTAGGAACACACGGCTCTTCAAGTCAAGGTACTAATGGAGCAAGTAAAGTCGTAGTTTACAAAAGAGTTGGAGGGGCTCTCCAGTTTAGTGCATGGCCGATTGTATGCCTTTGAGCGGCATATGGATGAGTGCCTTGCACAGTTACAAGCGCCAGAGCTGGCGAGATGGTATGTGGAGGTAGCAGCACTACGAGCTGAGGTGCGTGAGTTGAGACCGGAGAGAGATGGAGGTAGCGCTGTAGTTATCCATAGATAAGGCTCAACGGAGGGCCGAAGTTGATGCATCGAGAGATCATGGAGAAGGTACGAGCTCAGTTGGTTCTGAGAATGCACCGGTTCAGACCAGTGGTATAGTAGAGGATATTGGAGGTGTATCTGTGCGCTCCACTGACCAGGCCACAGACGCCTAGGTCGCACATGTATGTTCCCTATTCCCATATTTTATTTTTATATATGCGTCGAGGATTCCGCATGATTTTATTGATGGGGTGGGGAGGGATACCTGTATTTTTGTTGAAACATAACTCGAGGGTTTTTCTTGCTGAATATCTTTTTCCTCGGGTGTTCCTTATCTAGTAGAACCAACACGTTTAGGTTTTTATGTTTTGTTTTGTGTCAGTAATAAGAAAATTAGGTGAACTTAAGGCAGTCAATAGCATGAATTTTTGAATTTATTTGAACCGATAATGTGATACCCCTCCTAAAATTTTATTTATGTGTGTGTGTTAAAGTAGACAAGCATGACCTTTGTGAATCTTTGCATGGCATTAATATTGTGAACATGTTTACCAGTGTGTGACTGTACCTGAACTAGCAGTTAGTAGAAGTAATGATGTTGGCTTGTGCATTGTGTGAGTAAGGTTTCATAGCTAGTTCTGATGTGTGTGTGTCAATCTATAACTTGCCTGGTCAGTTATACCGAGGTATAGGATGGGGAAATTAGAAAAGGATCATAGGTCGTTTTTGATGAATAGTCCACTTTAGCCTTAAAGACCTACCAAATTAAAATAAATATCCCTTGATCCCAATTTTCACCTTAAATTGACCCTTCTTTTTGTTAAAACCAATTCACCTTCCTGCTTTGGTTATAATGAACCTGCTTTGGCACTGGTCCCTCCTTGGACACTGTGAATCTCAACTCAAGCAAATCGCCTAAATTGGGAATGGCTATCATAAGGATAAATAAGAAGAGTAAGGTGGAATAAAACTGAGTAATGAAAATAAAAGGGCGGGAGCGATGTGCATAATGAAGAAGAAAAAAAAGAGAAAAATGAAAAATGAATGTGAGAAATAATAAATGAAATAGCTTGAAAGAATAAAAACACTGCAGCCGCACTTGCAGAAGAAGGAAAAAGAAGGAGAAAGCGAGAAAAAAAGGGAAAAGATATGAAAACAAGGTTAAGAGTGGAGCCAAAGATCTCATCATATTCCTCATGGGATTCGACCCCAACACTGGCTGGGTTCTATATTTGACGTTGATCGCTATATATCTCATTTATGAGGTGTAATATGGGAGACATCACAACCTTCAAGAATCATGAAAATTATAACAAGAAGGAAATTCGTATTATAACTGAAAGACAACCCTAACATTAATAATAAAAGGGCTAGAACTGATAAAGATTTTAGGAAGATTTTGGGGCACAACGGAAGAGCAATTTCCTTATTGAAATTCCACATACCTGGAGTAGAGATTCCCTTGAGAAATATGAGGAGAAATTGAAACCTTTGTTCTTGGCCTGGGAGAACTGCTTGAGGCTTCTACGTACTGAACTTGAGAGGATGAGAGGAATGAGAGAAAAACATCAACTAACTCCCTAAATCTCCCTGAAAATAACCCCAAAAGGATGTAGTTTAGGACTTTTAAGTTTAGAAATTATGAAAACACCCTTATTAAAATCATTGAAAAATTGACTTTACAAGTCCTCACGAGGGACTTCACGAGTAGTGAGGTGGGGGACGACTCGTGGTGTCCACTCATGAAGTCTATTGGAATTTTACACCTTAAATCGACAATTCTGACCACGGTTCACTTCACGAGTTGTAAAGTAACTACACGACTCGTGGCTCCATCCGTGGTCACCCCCTGACCACGGGTCAACACTGACCTGCCACCTATTTCACGGATCACTAGACGAGTCGTCTTGTGACCTTTTGCATATTTTTCTGCTTTCTCTACTACAACCCTCTGGTCTGTTCTTAGAAACTTTTGGGGTGTTACAGTTGGTGCTGGCCATTGTCTCTAGTCTGTAAATTTCCCTCTTTTGGGTCCTCATGATGGATGACACAACGACTCATTGGTTAGGACAGCGGGTCATTGTTTCTGCTAATCACCACTAGAGGAAATTCTACATTTTTAGGTCTCAACTTGATACCTCCAAATAATGGGTCACCTAACAAGTCGTTACGTAATAGAACGACTCATTACTTAGACTCGTCATCACTACTCGAAATTTTGAACAATTTTAGGTCTTGACCAACAAACTGAGACAACGACTCATTAGATGGAACCACGACTCGTTAGTATTATTCATTGTCACTGCAAAGGGTTTCTAATAAATTTCCCGGATTACCTATAATGGCTCCCCACGATGAGTCATTATACCAAACGATGACTCATTATCTGACTCGTTGCTTGGAGGATTAATTTGGAAAGATTCTCGACTACTATCAATGGGATAAAAATAACGGGTCATTATATTGCTCGTTGAATCTAGGGAAGAAACCTGTAAAGGCTGACAACGACTCACATAATGGGTCGTCGTTACTGACGACGACTCGTTGGTTGAGTCGTTCTGAGGCAAAAAAATTCTGGTTCCTTTTCTTGTTTTTCATTCGATGTCTGGGTTTGATCTAAGAAACTTTTGGGGTGTTACAATCCCCTCTTGGGATCATTCGTCCTTGAATGAAGGAAAAATAAGTTGAAAGACTGGGGAAAGATTTGCAATCCTGAACTGCAAGCTATAAACTGATTATTGAAGGAGTGACTGACTCTGAACTGAGATAGACATACTAACTGAAATTACGTAAGTAGGGTGCACATTTAAACACGAGTAAGCCTGATGAGTATGGAACTAAATAGAATATTGAGGAGAAATTTAGTACCTGATGTTGAATCTAAACTGTAAGGAAATAAGTGAAGGTATTTAGCCATCATGTCCGCTTCTGCTTCCTATGTATCTCCCTCAACTAGCTGGTTCCTCAATAAGACCTTTACTGAAGCGACCTCCTTGTTTCTTAGCTTACGAACCTGATGGTCTAGGTTCTGCACTGGAAATTATTCGTAAGAGAGACTGTCCTTTACGCCAATACTCTCTAGAGGTACTATTGAGGTTGGGTTATCTATACATTTCTTCAACAAGAACACATGGAAGACTGGATGTAGATGCTAACTCTGCAGGAAACTCCAGCTCATAAGCCACATAGACAATGCGTCTCAGGATTCTGTCAGGGCCAATATATCTTGGATTGATCTTTCCTTTCTTCTCGAATCTCATCACCCTTTTCATAGGTGAAATTTTTAGGTATATCCAATCATCCATAGCAAACTCCAACTCCCTTATTCTTACATCTACATACGGTTTCCGTCAGCTTTGAGCTATTTTCAATCGATCCCTGATAAGTTGAACCTTCTGCATGGCTTCATGTACTGAATCATGTCCTATGAAACCACCCTATAGGAACCTGCACCTCCTACCATACAATGCCTTGAACGGAGCCACCTAAATACTGGAGTGGTAGTTCTTGTTGTATGAAAACTCGATAAGAGGTAGGTGATCATCCCAACTGCCCTTGAAATCAATCACGCAAGCTCTCAACATATCCTCAAGGGTCTGAATAGTCCACTCAGCCTGGCCATCTATCTGGGGTGAAAAGTTGTGCTGAGCTTGACCTAAGTACCAAGTCCTTTTTGAAATGACTTCCAGAAGTGCAAGGTGAACTGAGTACCCCTATCTGAAATGATGGACAAGAGAACCCCATGAAGTCTGATTAACTCCAGGATGTACAATCTAGCATAATACTATACTAATTTTATGATCTTAACTGGTAGGAAATGTGTTGACTTAGTCATCTAGTACACAACCACCCAAATTAAGTCATGCTATCAGTGATACGAGGTAAGCCTATGATGAAGTCCATATTCACTTCTTCCCACTTTCAAGTAGGAATGCTAATATCTTGAGTCATACCCCCAGGTCTCTGATGTTCAACCTTGACCTGCTAGAAATTTCGACACTTAGCTACAAACTCTGCAATGCCCTTCTTCATGCCATTCCACCAGTACACTTCCGGTATATCACGTTACATCTTAGTGGTACCTGGGTAGATGGAGTACCTGGTGATGTGAGCTTCTGTTAATATCCGCAGCCTCAAATCATCTACATCTGGAACACACAACCTGCGCTGGTAACGAAGCACACCATCTCCCCCTTTGGAGAATGCTTTTACCTTTTTCCTTAAGACTGCTTCCTTCAACTAGAGCAAAAGTAGGTCTTCATCCTACTTTGACTTAACCTCTATCACTAGGGAGGATTCTGACCCACTCTGGAATACAACTCCGCCTTTTGTTTAGTCAACCAACTGGACCTCTAACCGAGCCAGTCTGTGAACATCTTTAACCGGCTCTTTCTTACTATCCTTAACATGAGCAACATTCCCCATAGACAATCTACTGAGGGCATCAGCCACTACGTTGCCCTTACCCAGGTGATACAAAATGCTTATGTCATAGTCTTTCAACAACTCTAACCACCTTCTCTAACAAAAATTCAAGTCCTTCTGGCTAAAAAGATACTATAAACTCTTGTGATCAATAAAAACATCCACATGAACCCCATAGAGATATTGTCTCCAAATCATCAAAGCAAACACTACCACTTCTAATTCAAGATCATGAGTCAGATAGTTCTTCTCATAAACTTTGAGTTGTCTGGAAGCATAAGCTATGGCTTTTTCATGTTGCATCAGAACACAACCGAGACCAACTCTAGAGGCATCACAATAGATCACAAACCTGTCCGAACCTTCTGGTAGAGTCAGGACTGGGATGTAGTGAGTCGAGTCTTTAACTCCTGAAAGCTCTTCTCACATGCATCAAACCACTGAAACTTTACCTTCTTTGAGTAAGTTTGGTCAAAGGGGAGGCAATGGAGAAGAACCCTTCAACGAACTGTTTTTAATAACCGGCTAGAACCAAGAAATTCCTAATTTCTATCGGAGAAGTGGGTCTTGTCCAGTCCTTGACTGTTTCTATCTTCCAAGGATCCACCTGAATACCCTCTTTGGAGACCACATGGCCGAGGAAGGCAACTGATTTCAACCAAAATTCACACTTGCTAAATTTGGCAAACAACTAGCAGTCCCTGAGAGTCTGCAAAACTATTCTAAGATGGTATGCATATTCCTCCTCTATTCCGGAGTAAACCAGAATATCGTCTATAAAGACAATTACGATCATATCAAGGTACGACTTGAATAACCTGATCATCAGATCGATAAAAGCTGCAAGAGCATTGGATAGTCTAAAAGACATAACTACAAATTCGTAGTGATCATACCACATTCTGAAGGCTATTTATGGAATGTCACATTCTCTAACCCTGAGCTGGTGGTATCCTGATTTGAGATTTATCTTGGAAAAATAACTAGCTCCCTGAAGTTAGTCAAATAAGTCGTCAATCCTTGGTAGGGGATACCTGTTCTTGATTGTGACTTTTTTAGCTGATGGTAGTCGATGTACATTCTGAGTGTATCATCTTTCTTTAGAACGAATAGGACTGGGGCACCCCATAGAGAGATACTGGTCTGATGAAGCCCTTATCTAGAAGGTCTTTCAGCTGTTTCTTCAACTCCTTAAGCTCAGCTGGAGCCGTTCTGTAAGGAGGACTAGAGATGGGTTGGGTGTCTGGAAGAAGGTCATTACCGAAGTCTATTTCCCGTTCGAGATGGATTTTAGGAAGATCTTCGGGAAACACATCAAGAAACTCACTTACAACTTGAACTGACTAAGTATCGGGGTCTCAGAGCTAGAATCTTTGACCCTAACCAGGTGGTAGATGTAACCCTTAGCGATCATCTTCCTAACCTTAAGGTATGAAATGAAACGACCCTTAGGCGCTGAAGTACTATCCTTCCACTCTAGGACTAGTTCGTTAGGAAATTGAAATGTAACGACCTTGGTTCTGTAGTAAACTGAAGCATAATAAGAATGTATCCGATCCATGCCTAAAATAAGGTCGAAGTCGACCATGTCTAGCTCTACTAGATCAACTGAGGTGATTTTATGCGACACAGTGACCAAACAATCCCTATACACCCGGCTAGCTCTAAATGACTCACCAATTGGAGTAAAGATTTAAAATGACTCTGAGAGGATTTTTGGACTTATATCAAACTAGAAAGCAAGGTAAGGAGTCATGAAAGAAAGTGTGGCTCCCGAATCTAGTAAAGTATACACATCATCTGAAAGAGACATAACATATCAGTCACTACGTTAGATGAGCTCTCCTAGCCTAATGAGAGGATAAAACATAGAAGCGGTTTTGGAATTAACCACCACCTGCACTAAGGTAGTACCCTACTGAGCTGGACGACCTGATAGAGTTGTTGATGTGGTGGACTGAGCCTTCCCCGTTCTGTTGACGGGCAATCTCTCAATCTGTGACCCAGCTAGCCAAACCCAAAACAACCATTCATGCCAAGATGGCACTCCCCTGGATGGTTTTTGCCACACTTAGGACAGGCCAGAAAAGTGCAACTACTGGAGACATGGCTCTGGGACTGAGAGCCTGATGTACAACCCCTCCTATCCTTATGGGTGCTGGAAGATGGGGCACTAGCTGAAGAAGGTGTTGTAGGCCTCTGTTGCTACTGTTGGGGTGATTACCACCGCCTGACCTCTATTAGGAATACTTAAACTGACCTGTTCTGGCCCATTTACTCTCCCTCTCTATCTCCTTCAACTTCTCTGCCTCTATCTATTGTGCATGAATGATGAGGCTGGAGAGATCTATGTCTTTGATGAGAATGGTTGTCCTACATTCCTTGACCATCAGGTCTGAGACTCCATTGATGAACTTCAGTATGCAAATCGTTGGCTCAGCAACCCTTTTTTGATCATATATCGATAGTTGAGTGAACTTCAGTGTGTACTCCTATACTGTCATGTTATTCTGCTTCAAGTTCATAAATTCAGTTGCCTTAGCTTCCCTTAACTCCCGGGGAATGAACCTATCCAGGAATGTCGTAACGAACTCATCCCACTCCACTGGATTGCACCATTCTGCCTTCCCTCCTTTCATTGCTTGTACAAAATCTGAGCCACCCCTTTCAACTAGTAGGCAACCAGATCAGCACTTTCTACAGAGGTAACACCCATGATTTGGGTGATCTTCTGAATCTCATCCATAAATTCCTGCGGGTCCTCATCTACTTTAGACCCGTGAAATGCTGGGGGATTCATTTGAGTGAAATTCTGGACTCTGGTAGAAACTGTAGACCCATTTATATTAACTGGTACTAAATTGGTTGGTCATTTCCTGGGCCATCATCTCAAAATTCTGT
>JACEIK010000449.1:214591-228497 GCA_018107945.1 Datura stramonium | reverse complement strand
ATATATATCATTTTTAAATTTTTGTTATTAGTTAATTAATATATTTTATTTGTTACACTTAAAAAATAAAATAAAAAAGAGAAAAAAAGAAGAAAACGACTTAAAAGAGAAAAAAGAAAAAGAAGAAGAAAACGGCTGGAAGAAGAAAAAAATCCTAAAACACTAATTTAACTAACTTAATTTAACTCAAAAACCTCCAACAAACCCAACACCCCCACGTCTCTCACCTCCACACTCCCAAAAACTCACACCTCTTCCTTATTTCACTTACCAGCACTCCTCATATCCCCTATTTTTTAGGCACACACATGAAAGAAAAAAACCAGAGAGAAGATATCGAAAAGAGGAAACAGAAGGATACGGAGAAAAAAAGAGATAGAGAAAGAACGAAAAAAATACAGAAAAACAGAAAGAGAAGGGAGTTAAGGTCCTGTTGCTCTTATTTGGACTGTTGTTGCAATTTTCGCTTAGTAAAAAAATTCATTCTTATTTATTTATTTCTTTTCATTTATAAGAATTTATTTGTATTTACATCTCCAATTTTAATTAATCTACGTTATTAATGAGTAGACTATTAAATCGTATTCTTGTGCTTATTCATTTATATTTTAAGTTAACATATTTGGATGTTGATTTAAATAACAAAATATTTAATTTAGTTAGATAATATGAAATAGTTTTGCATCTAAAAAAATTAATAATGTTACTTTCTCATGCACAATAATTTTTTAGTTTTTATTGTTAGAAGGATTAATAATATAAAACTAGAAAGATTTAAATTTTACTCAACTAATTTTTCTTTATTGACATCTTCAAATATTAGCAGAAGTAAAATCAACTTAGCTAAATTTTTTTTAAAATAGATATAATAACAACGATGATGAAGACGACGAAGACGACGAAACAGACTAAAAACATGAAAATATAATAAGTGCTATGAAATAATAAAGAAAGAACAAAAATATTGTAGAGAAAGAGAGAATGAGAGAAGTTCTTATTTCTCTTGATGGGATGAAAAACAATGAAGAAGAACCTCCTCTATTTATAAGGATAATTCCTCCTGACTTTTCTCCAAAAGATAGACCTTTACTATAATATAATTACACATATTCACTACAATACAAATACTTTTATAGACATTCACTATAATACAAATACATTTATAACACTCCCCCTTGAATGATTATTTGATAGATAATGTGCCTCGTTAAATCCTTACTAGAAAAAACCCAGTGAAAAAAAAATCTAGTGAAGGAAAAAGAGTACACTTATCTAATAACACGCATTGGTAGCTGCCTCATTAAAAACCTTGCAAGGAAAACCCATAGGACAAAACCTCATAAGGAAAAAAGAGTACAACACGTTTTAGCTCCCCCTAATGAGAATATACTTGAATCTTTGCATCCCGATCTTGTGCACCATCTTCTTGAAAATTGCAGTTGGTAGAGATTTGGTGAATAATCAGCCACATTATCACTTGAACAAATCTGTTCCACATTGATATCATCATTCTTTTGGAGCTCATGTGTGTAAAAAAACTTTGGTGAGATGTGCTTCGTTCCATCTCCTTTTATGAATCCCCCCTTTGGTTTTACTACGCATGCTGCATTATCTTCATATAAAATTATGGGTACTTTGTCACATTTACACATTTTTCTCTAATGAGATGTATCATGGACCTCAACCACATACATTCTCGGCTTGCTTCATGAATAGCTATTATCTCAGCATGATTTGATGAAGCGGCTATGAGAGACTGCTTTGTAGGTCTCTAAGATATGGTAGTACCTCCACATATGAACACATGGCTAGTTTGAGATCGAAATTTTTGTGGGTCAGATAAATACCCAACGTCAGTATAACCAACAAGATCGGGACTGCAATTGTTAGAATAGTATAAGCTCATAGCGGTAGTACCTTTTAGATACCGCATTATGTGTTTGATCCAATTCCAGTGTCTCCTAGTAGGAGCAGAATTGTATCTTGCTAAAAAATTAATCAAAAAGGCTATATAAGGCCTTGTAGTGTTAGCAAGATACATTAGTTCATCAATTGCACTAAGATATGGTACTTCAGGACCAAGAATTTTCTCATTCTTTTAAATCCTTCAAGGATTTTCATATATCTTTCAGTCTATCTAGACATGAAATAATTTCATTATACGCATATCAAGGTTTTCATGTATTGACAGACTTATGAGTAACCTCAAAATAACTGCATCTACCATATAAAGATCTCTCCATATAATAATTTCAGGATTTGCGAAAAAATTTTATGCTACAAAAATTCATTTATACCCACTGGTATTATACTTGAATTGCGTATTTTTATTTGGCCAATCATTAATCTGTCCATACTTTTTGACGGATTTGAATTCAAGATCCTCGTCAATATTTATAATATTGAGTGCTACATTATATCAAAGGTATCGTCGACGATCATTTTGATATCAGTTTCAATGCGACATAACTTATTAAGATCTCTTAATTTTTCATCATTTTCAGGTACTTGAACCTTTGTCAAGGTTTTATGAAGTGTTATGTAGTGGTGCTTTCTTAAAACACTTGCCTCATCATTATGACCATCTTAATCATTTGCTCATCTCCTTCTTCAAGGAGTTCTATATTTGGAACCGTTTGGTCTATTATGCTTCAGGCGTTTCATAGACCTTGTCCTTTAAGGACCTATCATTAGAGCATTTGCAACTGAACTATAAAATAGGGTCAGCAAATACATCTGTCAATTGATTTGCAATATTTTGCAAGTGAATTATCTCTTGAACTTTAAGTTCATATTTTTTTTCAAGGATCTAGATAATTCATCCCACACTCAATTTTCAACTGCTAATCACCTCTCCCCCCAATGTAAGAAAAACTAACATTTACCCTTCAAGCTCATTTGGGGACCCATCTTTGTATGTTGTGGTAGAGCAATTGAATTATATACCGCATATTTAAATTTTAGATGAAATTATTTGATTCCTAACCCTGAACCAATTATGATACGGGAACCTTGTTGGCCTTGTGCATTCAAGTGTTGCTATATGTTAAATAAACATATCTCATACTAAATTTTATTTGCAATTTTTGTTCTCATAACCAATGGTCTATCTATAATTGGAGGCATATAATTTTTGCTAAACCAAGATATGAACCAGCATTATCAACATGATTTTATAATTTGAAATTGTGCTCTTAATTTAATAATTCTAGCAAACAACTTTGCAAAAAATCAATTGCAAGTTGATATCAAAGCACATGTGACCATACCATAGATGCATCTATTAAAATTATATAATAGCAAACGGTTTATATGGCAGTTGAATGGTCCCATATTCACCTTCTTATAAGTTCCAAAATTTTAGGGAATATGTTATAGTAATGACTCCTACATTAGACCTAAGAGGGGGGATGAATTGGGTCTAACAGATTTTTCCATAAATTAAAACTTAACTTGAATTTCTTTTACGACGGGAAAAGACTTGAACTCTATTCCTTGGAGTTGTAGTCTAATTCAAGCAGAATTAATAAAGTGCAGAAAATAAAGCGAGAGACAAGAATTTTTACGTGGAAAACCACCCAGGCTCGAATGGGTATAAAAACCACAACATACTCCCTAGTAGGATTTTAACTTAACTCCACTAAACACCGAGCCAAATTCGAATTGCGAACCCCCGCAATCCAAGGACCTACCTTTAAGCCCTTACAAAGTTCCTAACTTGTATAAACTACCCTTAGTTTAACAATATGAACTTTAACACAATTACAACTGAATAAAAAAGAATTGAAACAAAATACGTTCAATGATTCACTACAAATTAACCCTAGACCTAGATGGACGGAACAGACTCAGGGGACAGTTTCTAGCACCGGTCAACTCTTCTACAACTTGAATGTAAATTGAAAGCTCAAGAACAATGGACTTTGTAGAAGATCTTTTGTAATTGAATAGCTTTCTGGACGTGGTAGACTCTTTATTTATAGCACACGAATTCTCAATTTGTCTTCCACTAGAAGAAGAAAACTTTGGGCTCTTTTTCCTTTCTTGAAAGATCTTGTTGACTTCTTCTAGGATTTCACAAAATATTCTCTTTCCTTTATAGCTCACAATCTCATTCTTTCCTTAGAAAAAGGATTTCTTTCCTTATAGAGTCCTTGTTGACTTTTGGTTCCATTCTCCTATTTCCTGCAAATAATTTGAGACACTAAAGCAACTAATTAGTAGCACATGTTTTATGAAAATCACGTACCAATTATTAATTGGCCAAGTATAACATACCAATTAATCGGCCAAGTATAACATACCAATTATTAATCGGCCAAGTCCTTTATGTTTCAAGCATATTTTTAATTCATCATCAAAGATCATTAAAACCAATTCCAATAAATTTTTCCCTTTTTACTGATGACAAATAAAAATATGCTTGACTATATGTACGTTCATTTCAGTTAATCAATAATTAAGCAAAAATCAACTCTCAAGCATACCCCCTTTTGGCATCAGTGAAAAGGCTTAAGTAATAAAAAAAAGAACACAAGTCAAGGGAGTTGAAAAGAAACAACACCTCATAACCAATAAAAGATCATCCCATACTAAGACAACAGGACAAAAGCAGGAACATCAGTAATAAGAAAAGAGAACTAAGCATAGTTCCAAACAGAGCACAAAAACCAACACACATCTAGGGAACAGAAGGTGAGGACGGAGCAACAGTAGAGGGGGATGGCACTAGGAGAGGGGACAGACTCCAAATGAGAGACATAAGATCATTATGACGCGCCACAGCAGTTTCCTCATTCTTCACCAACTGTGCCTTAAGCTACTCAATTTCCAAACGCAAACGGGCATTTTCCAACCTCAATAGCTCAACCTTACCAACCTCCAGAGATTGAGATGTACCCGCACCATCAGTATGCATACTCTTACGCTCATCAGTGTGAGACCTTTGAGTCTCAAAGTAATCCAGAGCATCATACAAGGAATAATATTCAACCGAAGTAAACTGCACCCCCAACTTTCCTAACAACTTTGTCAATAAAAAAACATAAGGCATAGCATGATTTTGGTGAACATCAATAACCACCTTGGTGATATAACCAACAATCAATTTCGGAAAGTTGATAGGCAATTCTTGATCAAGCAGCTCCATCAATGTCAAATCAAGAAATGAAGCAGCATCCCGGCGTTCTTGGAAAGGAATCAAGTTCCTAATAATAAAGCTAAATAAGTAGCGATGATACAGAGACATTGATCTCTTGAAGACCTTGGATACAAAGGTGCGTGATGGGTCACTCGAAAATTTTCAAACAATTTCCAGAGGTTTCAAGGGTGGAGGGAGATCAGGCCACTTATTTTTCTAACATGTTGCAAAACCCGTATTAGCAATACCCAACATAGACACAAAATTTTGAAAATTAAACACCACAAGAACTTGTCCCACTTTACTGGTAATACAACCTTGAGAATCATCACAGTGTTTTAAGAATTCAATCACTTCAGGTTTTACAGAAACAACATTCTCATCAGCAAACAAGAAAGCCAACCTTGCACTTTTATTTTATTCCATAGAGTAGTCAAACAAGAGTCAATAGTGGAGGAAAACACCATCTTCCCTTTTAGCAGCTTTCTAGTAGAGAAGGGCTTGATTGGGACCTATTTTTTGGAACAGAGGAATTAGGGACGGTTGAAGGACCAGTAACCTCAGATTAACGAGCGCTAGTACGAGAGGTAGGACCTGAGACACATAGAAATTTCGACCCAGAAGTAGGAACACCAGTAGAGCGTCGTAATCTCTTACGAGCACCCTCTTTTAGAGAGGACAAGGGTACTGAGTCATCAAGGCTTTCAGATTCGGACATAGTAATATCGATCGAATTCTCACCTATATCTGGAGAGAGAGAAGCAGAGTTGGCCGGACTCAAAGGAGTCTTGGGCAAGGAGGGAGAATCAGGTTCTTGGGCAATGTAACGACTCCGAATATCGGCCAAGAAGGAGGAAAGTTCGATCACCTCCGGTGAGGAATGACTAGGGCTTCCATCGGACCCGTCCTCAGGTGAGAGGGACGTTGTGGAAGTTTCCATGGAAGACCTAGGTGATGCCACTAACGGCGACGTTGATAACTGTCACGCCCCGCCTTGGGGGGTATGACTGGCACCTGGTGCCCTAGAAGGACCTGGACTACTAACTGGTGGGCCGAGGCACATCTGGTGCCTGGCTANAAAGTATGTGTTCTATGATTCTATCTATCGAGTTATCACACTGATGTGACATTTGAAAATGGTATTCTTATGGATGTCATGAAAATCAGTTGAAGTCTTTTTCCCTCTCACAATCTCATGCATTGCATATTTTCCGCAACTTTATATCTTGAATCCCATGTTACTTCAATTTCCAATAATATATTATACTTTTTGAATTTTTGAATTTTATGGGAAGAAATTACTTCATGAGTGAACAAAAATTGTTTTAAGTAAACTTTTGATTATTAAAGATTAGATAATGTGAAAGTGTTAGTTGAAATAAGTAGCGTTATAGCCGTATGGATCAAAAAGAACATGCGGCGTAGGTTTTTTTTAGTGGGTCTTATACTTCGTGAATCTAAATTAGACTAAACTTCAATATAAATATCAAACATCAAGTGAAAAATTAAAAAACTAATGATAATTACAAGTTAAGATAGTTGTTAGAAAATTAAACGACGTTCATTCATAAGTTAGGAAAGTCAATTTTCCCGTTTTGATGGTAAATGTTTTCCTTTAAAAGCATTTTATGCTAATTTTAATATCAAGAAAATGATTTTTATCATACCAAACACGTGGTAAAAATAATTCGGTATGACTAATGAATAAGACAACTTTACCCCACCCGACATGATTTGTGAACACGGCAAATTTGTCAATTCGGCATAAATTGTTAACAATTTAAAGATAGATAGCCTGACATGACTTGCGAAAGCCTAAATTTTCATTCTTATGATGTGCAGCGCCGAGATTAATTTTGCACTACTTTCTTAAATGAACACAAAAGTTTAATACTTCTTCCGTTTTAAAATAAGTGGTATTTTAATCTTTTAATTTTGTTTTAAAATAAGTAGTGTTTTACATAATCAAAAAGACTTTAACGATGTTTTTTCAATTTTACCCCTATTTAATTGGAGAGAGTTTTACATAATCCAGAAAACATTAAAGAGTTACATCATTCACTACTAGAAATAGAGATTTTTCACAGAGCAAATCAATGGGAATTTGTGCTATAAGACATGATTTTCCCTTCCACCGAACTTGTTCACTGAAAAAAATACATGGTGGGAAACAGTTTCTCAGTAAAACAGTGGGAAATTTCATAATTTTTTCTATGTGAAAACACTATTATTTTTTTCTTTTCCCGTGGGAATAGTCACTTAACATTTTTCAGTGGGAAATCAGTGGAAAAATAATAATTTTTTAGTAGTGATTTTCATGATACTCCCTCCGTTTCAAAATAAGTGGTGTTTTAGCCTTTTAATTTTATTTCAAAATAAGTGGTGTTTTACATAATCAAGAAGACATAAATGATTTTCTTTCAATTTTACTCTTATTTAAATGGAGAGAGTTTTACATAATCAAGAAAATACTAAAGAGTTACATATTTTTCAAGATATTTATTAAGGGTAAATGGGTAAAAGTACATTTTACTTTCTAGAAATGAGTAGTTTTCTTAAGGGGTATGCTCAAGCTAAAAACAACACTTATTTTGAAACGGATGGAGTATTTATTAGGGATAAGTGGGTAAAAAGATATTTTTCTGTCTAGAAATGAGTAATTTTCTTAAGGGGCATGCTCAAACTAAAAGCACCATTTATTTTAAAACGAATAGAGTTGTGGATGAATATAATGGGCCTGTATCGAATGTTGGGCTTCCAACAGCCTGGCACATTTGCAATTGCCTTTCCAGCTATTCACCTTTTCTTTCTAAATAGAAGAAAATTATTTAAATATGGAATTTTCTGCTCTTTTTTTTGTTCCTTGGGCAGGAATTTTAGGTTTTGCTTCTTAATTTTAGTATCTCTAAAACATAAAAAGCAACTTGACACTGGTTTTGATCCTCAAAATCTTGCATCAAACTTTTTATTTATGAATTATATAGTACTATATATATAACCGCGATTGAGGCTTAATTTTCATTTAGAAAATCTCGATAGTTGCAATTCATATTGACATAATTATTCGAATAAAAGAACATAGACATTATTATGGTTAATTTATAGGAACTTAAAACAGCTCTAGTAAAACCAAGGAGTAGTAGAAAGATCAACAGATGATGGTAAAGATGAAAGTTCAACTTGTTGCCCTTGTGCTAATTGTGCTTCTGTTTTTCCCTGCGCTTTGACAAGGCTAATTTCAGCTTGTAATTTAGCTAATTCGCATTCTAGATGATCGATTTCTTGATGTAAAATGCTGATAATTCCAACACATCCATAAACTGGATTCTTAATCCGACAGTAAGCCTCGTAGTACAAGGAATCCGCTACATCACCTCGTTGATGCTCTTCGACTTGCTGATATTTCACAAAAAATAGATCAACAAAAATATCGATTAGAACGAAGAAAAATTAATTTCTAGAAAAATGTATCCAATATTTTTAACTTAATAGACTAGAAGAATTTATCAGCCACAGATTCAAAATTTAGAAATAACGAGTATCTACTTAATTTGTAATATATATCTAATATTTTTTTGTACATGCATACATATTCTTCGAACCTAATTAACAAAGTGACAGTAGATATTCGTCTCTGTACATGGACACAAAGAAGGTGAAAAGTACATAACGGAGTACATGTCATATATTATATAAGTTAAACTTACATACATCAATAGTAGTATAAAAATTTTATTATATTATCAAGTTATCAAAAAAATATCTACTTATAATAATAATTCATGAAATGTATGATTTATAATCTTGAAAATAAATATCTGCTAAAATAGAATAAAAGTGACATAATAGTGTTAAATTAATATATACCATACGAATAATGTTACCTGGAGCATCTTTCCGACATTGCTAGCACCATAGATTCTGTGAACAAAAGAAAATCTTTGAGGATTATTTGGAGGAAAATATGGAAAAAATATACAATCTGAAGGACATCTTCTCCTCAATTGTTTGCAAGCAGCACAACGTCTGGAAGTCATAATAATAAGATTTTGAAAAATCTTTTGTGTTGAGAAAAAAGATTTGATTTCTTAAGAAAAAAATAAATCTAATGTAAGATCTTAATAGTTTTGTTAAGATTCAGTAGTGTATTTAAATGAGAAAGATTTTTTTTTTTTTTTAATGAACGGCTATATTTTTTAAAAAGTATAGTCTTGCAAGAAAATTAGGAAAGTTACCAGTATATAGTGTAAATCAACCATTGTTTGATCGGACTAAACTTGGTAAGATGTTTTCAGATTGGTGTTTTCCTTTTCTTTTAAATTTCTTAATTCCCTTGTAAATTGCAAATTCAAATTATATTAATTTAATTGAGTTATACTGCTACAAGATTTTGAAATATGGGTAATTTGATTGAAGTTTTTTATCTAATTGTATGGTCCACCGATCATCCGAATTATTCAATACCCGGGGAAGAAAATGACTCTCTTCTAATCACCCTTTTTTGTTTCTTTTCCTGGATAACATTTTTTGTATTTATAATAACAGATCTCCGGTTTTAGCTATGAAATCATCTTTGATAAGGAGTACATTAGTCTGAGGTGACACTTCTTAGATACAATATCAAGCATGAAAAATCTAAAGGGATTCAATATATAATAATAAAAAATTGCCTAATTAAATAATAGAGGCAACTCTAGAATTTCTAAAGTATAAGTGCACCACTAAAAAAAAAAAAAGAAAAGTGTATTAAGTGAAAGATGATTTTTTGTCATGTAGAAAAATAACTCGATATTCAATCAAATGCACCATTTAGTTTTCTTGTTGCATGGGTGCCAACAAATAATATTATATCAATTTTAAAAAATATATACATAAAATACCTAGTTTACGAAGAGAACACAAAATTCACATGCCTCGTATTTTGGCCTATAAATTCGTTTCTGATTATATACGCAATGTAATTTTCCAGCAAAACAGGTTCAAATGAATTCCCTCGAACCTTCCGGCAAAGGAGGTTCACCTTACCTTACTATATCAGTCTTTAGAAATGTACAGGGAACTCAATCAACAGAATAAACTAAATACAGATTATACAAGCAAAACAAGAAACACAGCCACTACGTATTAAATAGACTTAGTAACATCACCAGCTTATATTCCCCTCCACCGTATGCACCTTTTTTTAAAAAAATTCCCCTACAAATTATAGGTTTTGTATCTCAAACTCGTTATAGGTCATGGCGTAACTCCAGCTGTTGGCAGTCGTGGCCAATCACAGGAACACGCTTAACAATTTTAAATGCTTCATTAAAGCGTACAGCGCGGCTCGTGAACTGAGATACTTTTCTGTACACGAATGAAGAAAATTAATCAGACATCAATTATATAGTCGACCTTGCTCAAATAGATTGGCATAAAGAAGTGGTTGATTGAATAATATGGATCATATATTTGATGGTGAGGAGAATGAAATACCCCACCCCCAAGGCGCAGGGTTGCGTTTATGGATGTGGAACATTATTTCACAACTACAATACAATAACAATATACTGCGACATAAAGTTAAAGGTTGTGTGGTACTCAAATCAGTCGGCAATCTCAGAAAAACAGAGTCTGAAGAACTGATCTTTGGTTTCAAAGTTTTGTACACTGTTTTCAAATTTAGGTATGTCAAAGAGCATGTACTTCTGCCTTATCCAGAGAGAGAGAGAGAGTAGGTAAATATATACATAATTTCTTTTACCTGTATACACAATACAATTTTCTGGGCGAAGAGGATTCAATTGAACCCCCTTCACCATATATAGCTCTGCCATTGCACCTAATGAGTTTGTATTGAATTACTGTTTTACCTTCTTGGTCTCTTTAGTTTTTCTTTAAAATGATTTTTCATTTTTAGTTATAATTTGTTGGTAGAGTGAAGGGAGTAGTTCAAAGCAGTATGAATCAAGTAAAACTTTTGTAGGAGAAAGCCCGAGCAGTGAAACAGGGAGCAGCAATTAAGGAAAGAAGGCGATGGTCATATAATTTTAAGAGAGATCTCATAGTGTATTAACATTACAAGCAGCTTTAGATGACTGGCAGACTTTCAGAGGTCCGACTACAGGGCAGTGATCAAAAATTCAGATGTCCTACTGCAGGGCAGTGATCAAAAAGACAAACACTAATGGATTCTTCATTTTCTAATACACCTATAACATGAGATTTATCTTTTCCAGGAGCAAGATAGGTGGGTACTATGACAGAAAGATCATCGTTTTTTGCTGACATACCTTTGGTTTTCTGATTTTGGCTGACATATCTAGCTTAATTACTTTGGATCACTCACAATTTTATTTTTTTTTGATAACCGAGAGATCCCCCAGGGTTCTGAATTTGGTGAATTGGAATCGTCACAATTTTAGGTAGGGTAAAGTACTTTGCATCTCCAAAGAAAGTAACAATAATCTTGGCTCTCAAACAAGTTAAAGAACAAAAAAAGAGAAGATGCTGGCTGATAGTGGTAGCATTAATTAGTTGCATGACTATTAGCCAATCATGTAATAACCATTTACCTCCATTTCATTAAAATAGCTCCATCAGACCCACATTCATCATATAACAAGCCGCATACAATATCATCACGATACTAGCATTCTGCAACTAACTCCTACATACTGCTTGAATATGACACTCGCGATGACACTAATAATCTAATTCCAAATTTCCAATGCCAGTTCGATGCCTTAATGGCCATGCTTTCATCAAATGCTAGCTCTTTCAGTGACCAATAGCCAACTAAAAGTTTCCAATCAACAGAGAATACAAATGATTCAATAGCACAGTGTAGAACTATAACAACCAATCAAGACAATGAGCTCATAGCATGTGCTTTGTTGGGGAGGGGGCGCAAAGAAGATGCTTGCTGATTGTCAAACATACAATTGAATAATCATGAAGGAAAACATAAGTCAATAGTTATTCAAACATATGCTAAGATGTGGATATGGATATTTAGCAATTGTAAAAGAGACAAATAACTTTTCACCAAGATTGTCTGGATATAGACAGCACAACTAAAAGAGATATCATTGTGAACGTGAAGGGGTCATGACATGACCTCTCAACTTCCAATTATTTCCTTTTCAAGTTTTATGCTAGTCCCCTTTCAACCAGATCTATCATCAATAATCTCAGTCCATAAACATAAAAGAACTGTTCAAAACCTTGAGGTCCTTATATTGTTCCATCATAATTTATATGAAATGGGGACAACAAGAATTTCCATAGTGAGGCTGAGATAGAGCTTGAGGTTAATGTATTTGATATGAAAGAAAATGATGCACAACAGTAAATGATAATCGCCATACTAAGACTCAAATAAAGCTTGAAGTTAATGTTTCTTTGATATAATAAAATTGATGCACAACAGAACTGAAATGGGATCACATAACTTCAACTCTTCAAGCATGGTGAAATTACTAACCTTATTATCCATAGTAACTTTCAGCTACAAACTCTGTCTTTTTTCTTCGTGCTATGCAATCTATGAACCAAAATAACAAACCCCCAACATAGCAGCACCTACAGAGAAGACCAAACAGGACTAACCCCTGAAACATAAAACTTCAAAACTCTTAAAGAAACCTTCAACCCTACTACCCCTTTTCTGCTCCCCTGCTTTCTTCGTGTCTACTACTTCAATAATTTCATACCTTTTCTCACCTTCTAACAGTTCCATTTTCCTGCTTTCCTTGTACAGAATCAGACCAACACTCGTCCAGCAATTTCCCCTTTACACTCCCTATTTCTCCAATTCCTTCAGAACCCATTTGTAATTTTGAGTTTTCCATAATACCCACTTCACTTTTACCTTCAAATTCCCCAAATTTTCGACCTTCCGATCGTTCACTGCCAGAATCAGACCAGAACTCGTCCAAGCTCTCGCGTTTCCGCTTTCTCTCTACGAAACCCGCTTGTAATTTCGAGTTGTCAACAATACCGACTTCGCTATTTCACTCAAACTCCCTAAATTTCTGATCTTCCGACAGTTCAATGCCGGAATCAGACCAGAACTCAACGGAATCTTTCAGTTGGAACCTATTTTCCGAAACCAAAAGGGATTATCCCTTTCGTCACTCCAATTAACACCAGTAATAGTACTCATATGCATGCTATAAAAATAGATGGAGAAGTAATTGGCTTGAAATTTGAATGAGATTACCCTCTCAGTTCCAATTCCAAGGAACCTCTCCGAGCTTCTGGTCACCCACCATTTTCCGGTAATGAAAATATGTTACAATCTCTAAATTCCGGCACTGTTACACCAAATTTTATTCCTTAAAGATTTTATGTATTTACATTACTGGTTCTTAGGATTATTTGAGGAAGGGAAAGATTAATTCAACAAGTAACCTTTATTCTCTGCATGCAGATGTTCCAGTTCTATGTCTATTGGGGATAATTTTTCTTTTCTCATTGTAGATAATCAATACTTATGTTATGAATTTTCATATTTTTTCGGTATTCGAACACTTAATAAAGTGTCTATTAAATTCTTTTTATACATATATTTTCAAATATTTATTAAGTGTCTATTAAAAATTTTTAATATTTAAATATTTATTAGGATAGTAAGATAAGAAAAAAGGGTTAAATTTACCTCTATACTTTAGTTTAATAGCCAAATTTTACCCTCCATGATAATATAGGACCAAATATACCCCTACTGTTACCAAAATATTCAAAAATACCCCTCATTTGGATAGAATCCTCAGATAAAGGGTA
>JACEIK010000449.1:179928-193265 GCA_018107945.1 Datura stramonium | reverse complement strand
GTTAATTTATTTTTTGAAAAATAATTAAACACGTGCAAACACAATTTAAATTGCAATATTAGTGTGTGTGTGTATATATATATTGACAAAATCTTTTCACTCTTCCCCTGTTTTATTGAAACTCTCACTGCTCAATCAACGACCAACAATGGCGTTTTCATCCTCCATTTCGCCATGTTATTCATGTAAACTCTCCTCAAATTCGTTGTTACAAGAGACATATTTGAAGGCCAAGGGGAAGAAAATGGCTACCTTTAACAGGACACATCCATTTTCGCTCCTGCAATGCTATCCTTTTCTCAAGTAAACTTTTCGATTTCTGTTTCTCATTCTCTCTGTAATGTACATCACATATTGAGAGCTAACTTGATTTTTTTCGACTTTAATTTCTCAAACATTTCCTACACAGTATTTCTTTTTTAGGGAAAAGTAAGTACCTTAATTTTATCCTCCTTTGTATTTTTGAGGCCATTAATGTCCTTGTCAACTTTGCCTTGACCCTAATAGAGCTCAAGTATGGATTGGGAGGCTTTTCAATCTCGGTGACGCAGTGAATTTCATGTGTCAAAATACTTCAAAAAGCACCCGCGAGCTAGTGGTCAATGAAGTGGTTTAAGAAACATGATTCTCAAGTTTAAATCCTTTTTCACTACCTGTGTTAGTGGGAGGTAGCAGGTACTGCCTGGAATTAGGGGAGCAAGCTGAATGGGACACTTCTTTAATCTTGTATATGGAATTATTGCTATATGAAGTGCTCCATATTTTCATCTAAGTAAAAGTTAAAATTGTTTAAAAAATTGTACCATATGTTTTATACAACAAGTTAAAACGATGATTTGTTGTCTCAACAGTAATCTAATTTAAGATTTCTAAGGCATGAGAATGGACACCCTATATCCTAATTCCATGTTCTCTTTGTAATAGTACAAAAGATTTGTTCACTGACTTAAAACCAAGATTTTACTTGACCATATTCTTGAGTCCTACAACAAATGCTTTCCTGATAGATGATAACCTGTTTCCTTTCCAACTATTACACAGTCCTTTGTTTAATGAGATAATCACACGATTCAACAATAATAGGTATCCACAGTGTCATTACTATGTTTTGCTTTTTTCCTTTGAGGAATTTTTTCTAGCTTAATGTTTTCTATATTGCTAAAGCCTTTCTTCTTTTTAATGATTTTTAGTTCAAAATGGGAAAGAGGAGAATTGTTTAAGTTCGGGATAAGGGCAGCTGTTACAAGTGAAGGTTAATCTACGTTGAAGCCTTAAATATCATCCTTATATGATTCTATTCAGTTTTTGATTTTCCATTCTTCTTCTACTTGATGTTTTGGCAGAATACTTATTAGATGGAGCTCCAGAAAATATTCAGCTTCCTAGAGGTGCCAGCTGGTCTGTTCATAAATTTGGTGGTACCTGTGTGGGAAACTCTGAAAGAATTCGCAACGTTGCTGATGTAATAATTCAGGACCAATCAGAAGGAAAGTTGGTGGTTGTGTCTGCAATGTCAAAGGTCACAGATATGATGTATGATCTGATTTACAAGGCCCAGTCACGAGATGACTCGTACCTAACCGCATTGGATGCTGTTCTAGAAAAACACAAATTAACTGCTATTGATCTACTTGACGGGGATGAGCTTGCTAGTTTCTTATCTCATATTCATCATGACATCAACAACCTAAAAGCCATGCTCCGTGCAATATATATTGGTAGATTGTGCTTTCCCTCTTTACTTGCAGAATAGCACTTGCCAGAGCCTCTGTGTTCGTAATTATTGAAAAAATAATAGAAAAAGAACTTATCAAACTTGGGCTACTCTCGGAAGCTCCATTGTAGATATTTATAATTTTTTGGTGGAGTACTAGAAATGAAGGAAAATTCTTTTGGAGTATTTTGAATGTCATTTCCGTCCCCCACTTTGCATGCCAGTAAAATGAAGAATCAAATAGTGCAATACAGTCTTTGCTCCATTCTCTGGTTATTGTCAGAGTTATGAAGCTGATATTGGCATAATGGTCATTCTTTAGTTTCCATGCTAAAGTTTCTTCAGTTGACAATCTTTTTCCTTAAGTATCTGATTTTGAACCAAATCATTTTCTTTTGCTTTCAACTGACACAATAGCTTATTTTTATTGCAGCTGGTCATGCAACAGAATCTTTCACAGATTTTGTTGCTGGGCATGGGGAGTTATGGTCTGCTCAGTTGCTGGCATCCGTTGTCAGAATGGTGATTTTTGCATGATCTCTTCCGGTCTTTAGAAAGCTTTTGTATCTGTTAGTTATGTAAATTAAAATTTTGTTCACACATTTATGACGCAAATTTCAAATTCCTATATTTGCAGACTGGTGTAGAGTGTAAATGGATGGACACAAGAGAGGTGCTTGTTGTGAACCCCACGAGCTCTAATCAAGTTGATCCAGATTATGTAAAGTCAGGGGAAAGACTTGAGAATTGGTACTCTAAGAATCCATCCATGACTATCATTGCAACTGGTTTTATAGCTAGCACTCCCGAAAATATTCCTACCACTTTGAAAAGAGATGGAAGTGATTTCTCTGCAGCTATCATGGGGGCACTGTTTAAAGCACGTCAAGTCACGATTTGGACAGATGTTGATGGTGTCTATAGTGCTGATCCAAGAAAAGGTTTGTCCTCACTCAGTGCATACTTTTCTTAATCTGAAACATATCAAGACCTTTCTCGAGCTAAATTTTGTATCAGCATCATTGTTCTCTATTAGTTGCTCATATATTCCCTTTTTTATTTAAATCAATGATGAAATTCCATCATGAAGTTAAGATCAACTAAAGGTTACTTCATTTGCAGTAAGTGAGGCAGTAATACTGAAGAAACTATCTTATCAAGAGGCATGGGAAATGGTGAAGTCGTGATTCTATGTGGTTGCTGAAGTTAACAAGAGCTGTCATAGGCACTTTCTAATATCAAATTTCTCGTCTTTTTGCAGTCATATTTTGGTGCCAATGTCTTACATCCACGGACAATTGTTCCAGTTATGCAATATGACATTCCAATTGTTATAAAAAATATCTTTAACCTTGCTGCACCTGGAACAAGGATATGCCGATCCACTGATAATGAATATGAAGATGGACAGACATCAGTATACCCCGTCAAAGGATTTGCCACGATTGACAAACTAGCTCTAGTGAATGTTGAGGGGTAGGACTATTAGTTTACTTGCCAAAAAGAATTGTTGAGGATTAGGACTGCGCTGTATCCAGTCATACTGTTTGTTATATATCTATTCATAAATTTCTTTGTTTACACAAAGTCGGTTACCTCTGCAGAACCGGAATGGCTGGTGTTCCTGGTATAGCTAGTGAGATTTTTGGTGCAGTAAAAAATGTTGGTGCTAACGTAATCATGATATCACAGGTGTGTTTATTCTTTGATTTGGGTTAAGCTTATGATGCTTATAACTTCATGAAATTGATTGAGTGCTACAATACAGGCTAGTAGTGAGCATTCAGTCTGCTTTGCTGTGCCTGAAAAAGAAGTGAAAGCTGTTGCTGATGTTTTGGAGTCTAAGTTTGGTCAGGCTCTGAGTTCCGGGCGCATTTCTCAGGTATTCTGCCTTTTTTTGATTCAATTTGTGAAGTTAAATACGGTTGTGAATCAGCATAAGCAAAGAGGAAAAAAAGCAGGAATAATGTTATGTTGAGTTCTTGTCACCATCTTATAGTTATTATGGTGCTAATTATATCAGAAAGAGGAGAAAAATATTTAGTGTTGGATTGAGCATTTATGTCCACCCATGATGTGAAACAACTTTGGAGTTGTTCCTCTTGTTGCGCCAAAAATTTAGGTTGACTAGCAGATCTGAAAAGACTGCTTGTGGGACTGTAGGTTCTGGTGTTTCCAAATTAAAACTTGAGAATCCCAATCAAGCAAGGTTAAGAATTAGTAAAGCCGTAAAAGCTAGTGGTCGCTAGATGCACATAGGAAAGGAGGAAAACTGGACCAACAGCTTTCAGGGTGCTGATGAGCAGTGTTGTAATCATTAATTCTGCTTGAGCTGATTTCTTTTCTAAAAGTTAGGGATAATGAATACAGGATGATCAGGCAATTGAAAACAAACAGAGAATCTTTGAAATCATGAAGTCGGGTAATCACTTTCAGATCCCATAGACTAGGATTTCTAGAACATGGCTGTACCACTAAAAAAGAAAACCGAAAAAATTGTATTAAATGGGAATTGGTCCCTAATTCTCGAGGTAAATAATTCAACATTCAACCAAGCGCACTACTTAGCCCTCTTGTAGTATGGGTGCCAGCAAATAGTATGCTACCAATTTCAGAAAATATATACATAAATACTTAGTTTATGGAGAGACCATGGGTTCACGTGTCCATATAAGCCTATAAAATTCGCCCCTGCCATAGACATCTCAGAAATGAACACAGCCACAACTGCTACATTTTGTACGGGGGCTAATTCTAATAGACTAAAAACATCACTGTTAATATGTAAATACTCCATAAGCATTTCCATCTTAAAATACTATACAAAGTAAATACAACCAGAAAGGAAATTATCTTGCACATGATACTGCTTCACACAACCTCCCTCTGTTAAAAATAGTTTAGATAAATAAGGAAACTCAGCACTTTTTCCAGAAGTTGGCTAGATTTGAGAATTCTATCCTGTTGTGGATGGTGTAGGTTTTGGTGAAATTTGAACTTGCTTTTTGAAGCAGTTATGCTTCTATGGACAACGAAAATTAGTTGTGGGATTTTGGGTAACAATTAATCTGAATACGCCTCAAATATCATATCAGGTTTATTGCTTTCTGCTTCTTATGCCTTTATCATAGTAAGTACAACATTATTTTCACACAACCTCTCTGTTAAAAATATTTAGATAAATATGAAACTCAGCACTTTTTCCAGAAGTTGGCTAGATTTGAGAATTCTTGTCCTGTTGTGGGATATGGTGTAGGGTTTTTATGAAATTTGAACTTGTTTTTTGAAGCAGTTATGTGCTTGTTTCTATGTACTTAAACTTAAAATTAGTTGTGGGATTTTGGGTAACAATTAATCTGAATTTCAAATATCATATCAGGTTTATTGCTTTCTGCTTCTTTATGTCCCTTTACTTGGTGCAACATTATTTTCATCTACCCGATTAAAGACTTCTTTTAATCAACCTGATAAGCTTCAATTCTTCTCCAGATTTCAGTAATTCCAGGCTGTAGTATTTTGGCTGCTGTTGGTCAGAGAATGGCAAGCACTTCTGGAGTTAGTGCTACATTTTTCAGTGCACTTGCAAAGGTTTGGTATTTTTGATCCTTTTAAATTAGAATAGAGAACATTTATGTTAACTGGTAATTTTTCTTTTCCAATGAGTTAACTGGTAATTTTTAAATCCTATTAAATTGATAAACTGCTTGTATTGACCATCTGCGTGGTTGTATCTTTTGTAGAGTTAATGCTCTCGTGATTTATATCTATTGTTTATTTTGTGACAGTTATGAACCCTTACATGCATGCCATATATATGTATTTGTTTACATGCATGTCATATGCAATTCTCTAACTACCATATCGATCAATCAACTACTCCTCAATCCAAAGTAGTTGAGATACGCTCTATTAACCCCTTTGTATCCATTCCACTATATACGGGCCCATTTCATTTGTATACTTCACCTGTAATTCATGATATCATGACTACTTCAACACCGGTCTGTCAACCTACTGCAAGTCTCCTCCTTTATGCCAACTAGGTACCAGCTATGTGAAGCTCACTTGATTACAATCTGTCTACCATACTGTTCTTGGTATTACGTAAAATGATTTACAGTTTATGTGAGCTTTGAAATTGGCTTTGGTTGCTGTCTGCTTTTGGCAACTTTGTGTTGTTTTCAATAACAAAGATGACCTGACTACAGTCAAGCGAGAGTTATAGTAAGATGATCACTGCAATCTGCGTGTTCAATTCAACTTTTAATTAGTTGAATTTCATAAGATCTTCAAGATCAACATTTTATTAAAAAACACATTTATTTTCAGGCAAATATCAATATTCGTGCTATAGCTCAAGGTTGCTCAGAGTACAATGTAACAATAGTTGTTAAGCAAGAAGACTGTGTGAGGGCTTTACGTGCTGTGCACTCAAGATTCTATTTGTCAAGAACTACTATTGCTGTAGGCATTGTTGGACCTGGATTGATAGGGGGTACATTGCTTGACCAGCTCAAGGATCAGGTCTTTCAATTCAATTTTATGCTAATTTGTTTTTTATATTTTGTATTCCTACAACTATTGAAGTTAAAATATGCTTTCTTCAATTGAGTATCAATGCCCGTGATTTAAAGGCGGCAGAGACTTTTTTAACATCTTTTCTTTTCATTGGCAGTCAGCTTCCTTAAAGGAAAAATTCAACATTGACTTGCGCGTGATGGGTATAATTGGAAAAGACTCAATGCTATTAAGTGGCTCGTAAGTCTTGAAAATCCATCTTTTCTTCTAAATGCTAAGTGATGTATATCTTGCAGATGTGTTCTTTGGACCTGAGAATTTTTCATTGAGTCTTTTTCTGTTTTGAATGAAGGAAAGCCACATTTTACTGAATAAAACTATAAAGTGCAAAAAGTCAGAAAGATATCTAAAATTGTTATTCTAATGGATAAACAGAATAAGATTTTTTCGGCTATTTATCCAACTGATTGAAGAGATACTTATTTTTCTTTCAATTAAATTACTTTCTTTATAACCACTGTGGTAAAAGATGGAGGTTGCATAGCTAATACAAAATCTTAACTGCTTAACTGCGGTTATCCATCCCTGAAGAATATATTATGCTTTTGCCTTTGGATGACATGTTTCCAACCTTGCTCAGGGTGCTGATCACTTAGAAGTGAAAAATGAACTTTTACTGGTCAAACTTAGGGAACCATATGGTCTCTTATTTCTCCCTTCATCCCGTCTTTTAACTAATATGAAGATTAATAATAGAATATCTGATTCTTTTAATTGGATATACCTTTATGTTAACAATTAAAATGAACAAATTCAGGCGGCTGTTGGATTAAATTAACATGAAGGTGAAAGAAAATATATATTTAAGTTACACGAATTGTCAAGTAACTTTTACCTTTATAGACGGGGATCAATTTACTTGGAGGGGAAACAGGAAAGTTAGTCATAGAAATAGGAATGGAAGGGATACTTGCTAATTGGGAACTTTTGATTTGAGATTCTTTTGTAAAATTCACAATTGCATTTAAGTAGAATAACAAATGAGCAACTGCTAACCTAAGAAAAAAAGTTCTCCTAAAGGTTTTATCAAAGCTAGACTTCTAAAGTATATGCAGACTTAGTGTTCCTTTGTGGTTCATATAAAGAAGCCTGGAGTATCTGTTGCTTGATTCTTGAACTTTGCGTGTTGACTCATAATTCATTTTCTGCTACTTCAAATGCTGTAGTCTTAGCTAGAATTGTGCTATTAGATTTAGCGTACATTTATTCCCTCTCTTCCTATCTTTTAAGCTGATCTCATGTCCTCTTTGTTTATACAGCTATTTAAGTTAATAGTTTCAATGTGCTAAGGAACTTCCAAGTTTTTTTATGCAACTGATATTTCAAAGTTACAGGTTCCTCAGTGTCAATCTCTATGTGTCATGGTAGATCTTTAATGAGGTTGAAAAATTGAAGTTTGAAGTTTATGAGGAATTTAATATCTTCTCTCTCCTTCTCCTTATTTTTCACTATCACCTATCTAATGTTCATCACGTCTTTCTTGCTATTGGTGAACTTGCTGGGTTCAAAAAGATACAAACCCTTTCCAGCTGGTTGCTGCTGCTTTCTGTCATTAGATATTATTGAACTGTCTTCACGGGTGGTGATGACAAGACATTCTTTTCAATATTGATAGGGGTATTGATTTGTCGAAGTGGAAAGAGCTGCTAAGTCAAAAAGGAGAAATGGCTGACTTGAATAAGTTTGTTCAACATGTGAGTGAAGATTATTTCATCCCAAACAGTGTTCTAGTGGATTGCACTGCAGACTCTCATATTGCAAGCCATTACTATGACTGGTTGCATAGAGGAATCCATGTGGTCACCCCAAATAAAAAGGCTAATTCAGGACCACTTGACCAGGTAACTAAGTACTTTCAAGTTTGATTTCTTTTCCTCTTGAAAGTGCTTAACCTCGCGAACTTTTTGTAAATAGCACTTTGATCAACTATGTCAATGATCAAGTTTTCAGTCCTTCGTAATTATATTTTTTTTCCGCTATCTTTCCATTCTATCAAAGATGAGAAAAGATGACAGTCTTTGTACAACTTCTGTTTTTATATCTATTTGAAAAAATACCTCAAGACGAGACAAGCGAGTAAATGATAAATATATAAATAGCTGGAAGAGGAAGCTTCTCATACATTTTATTGCATATTTTTCTTCTATTGCTTCCAGTACGTGAAGCTGAGAGATCTACAACGACAATCATATACACATTACTTCTATGAAGCTACTGTTGGAGCTGGACTACCAATCATTAGCACCTTACGTGGTCTTCTTGAAACAGGGGACAAGATTTTGCAGATTGAGGGTATTTTTAGGTTGGTATGAATGAGATTATTCATCTTATGGGATTCAGATGAAATTCTTTTATCCTAAAATTGCGTATTGTTATAATGATGCTATCCTTGTCTTAGTTACAAGATGCACCAATGAGTGCAAACATTCTCTATTTAATCTGATTCCTTTTTCATTTTCATGCATTTATTCTTTTTTTCCCTTTTTCTGGCAGTGGAACTCTGAGTTACATATTTAATAACTTTAAGGGGACAAAAGCTTTTAGCCAAGTGGTGAAGGAGGCGAAAGTGGCTGGTTATACTGAGCCAGATCCAAGGGATGACCTATCTGGAACAGATGTTGCCAGAAAGGTATTGGCTGTTAGGTTTTGAATATTTTCATTCACTGCTACCAAGTGTTAACCCAACACAAGATCTCATTCTTTTCTTTTTGTTCAATGCTTGATGAAATCTCCAACCATGACTTAGTGTTGCAAAAACTATATCTGTCAATTTACTTCTATACTGTTCCCACCTAGATGTCTTTATTCAGTTGTGCTGATCTCCTGATCCCACCTTGATAACCTTACTCAGCTGTGCTGATTTCCCTCCCCGCCTTAGAAATGAAGACCAACTTTTATTTTTGAGTTTGCTGGTTCCCCTTACAGTTACTCTTTTAAATAGATCGACAAGAAAACCAACTACCTGGGAATTGATGCTACACGAATCATGGCTTGATGATTATTGATGTGCAATAACTTTCATGTTCCAGGTGATAATTCTTGCTAGAGAAAGTGGATTAGACCTAGAGCTTTCAGATATCCCTGTTCAGAGCCTTGTGCCAGAACCTTTAAGGGTGAGTGCTTAGCTTATATACATGCAGCATTAATTGGAAAGGCATATTTGTTCTCTATAAAGTGATGTTTGGTGGATTTCTCAGGCTACTGCATCTGCCGAGGACTTTTTGCTGGACCTTCCAAAATTTGATCAAGAGTTGTCTAAACAGAGGCAGGAGGCTGAAGATGAAGGGGAAGTGAGTACTCTAGACTTATAGAATTGAACTCGTAATGTGATAATCATATTGTCCAAATGAACCTGCTATCCACGGAAGTTGATTTTTTCCATACCTTTTAGACCGTTAGAATTTAAAATTAATCTTCCCAAGCGTGCAAGTTTTAACAGTTAGTTCAGGGTTGATGCGTTGTTGATTGATATATCAACTGAAGCAAGCTTTCACTTTTACAATTTACCAAGTAATATCAAACAATAAATTTTCAAGCATCATCTCAGTACCTTTGCCAAGTCACATTTTCGCAGTGTGGAAGAGTTCTTTTATTTTGCACATTAAATATCTTGCGTAGAAGTACCACTGATTTTTAGTGATTGGTTATAAACCATATTTACCCATTCTAGGGAAGAAATTGTTTAATTCTGACAGCTGATATGATGTCAATCTGTATTATTGGCGTTGGCCGAATAACTGACTGCTCTGTTTGTGTGTATTTAAGAGAGAGAGAGAGAAGAAATTTCCTTTCTTGTATTTATCTATGTTACCCTATCTGAAAATGTTGATATTCATGAAGGTCTTGAGGTATGTTGGAGTAGTGGATGTTGTCAACGGAAAAGGTGCTGTTGAATTGCGGAGATATAACAAGGAGCATCCATTTGCGCAACTCTCTGGATCGGACAACATAATTGCATTCACTACTGAAAGATATTGTAAGCAACCTCTAATAGTTCGTGGTCCGGGAGCTGGGGCTGAAGTGACAGCAGGCGGAATATTCAGTGATATATTGCGACTTGCCTCATATCTCGGTGCTCCGTCATAATTCATACTCCTAATTCTGCATTTCGCTCCTGCTCCTAGTATAGCAGTTATAATATAGTTACATGATTGTTGTGTAATTGTGAGCAACTGATAATGTTGCTCACTTTGTAACATGGCGCTTATCATCATCGTAGGTTGCTTATTTAGGAATAAGTTTGATAGGTACTAAAGCTGTATTATGGTCATGATGGACATATCCTGTAGAGGATACACCTTGTTAGGGAATGTTGATGTTGTATGTAAGTGCAATTAATTAACTGTTCAAGCCATGTTTTGACATCCTTTTTGAGTGACGAAAGCGTAATTTCAAGTTTCCTTTTCTCCCTTTTAGACAAAACATACACAATTCTCACAGACTATTTTTTTCTGTTAAAACATTTGTGGCAGGAAAGTGAGCCATGACTCTTTCCTCTCATTCTTTAAGTCATGCACTGAGTTAAAACTGTTAAAATATCGTTCCCAATCGTAAAAGTAGAGAACCAAAAGTTAAGCTGTTTTTAAATTGTAGATGATCATTCAGCATCATGGAGACTAAATCTTCCATAACAAGGTTCTTCGTGAGATTTAGCCATATGAAGGACCAGAAATTGAAACTAGCAGTTAGGGATGTTCCAAAAACCAATATTTAATTTGGATTGATTTTAAAAATTGATAACATTTGGTTTTGTTTGATTTTGGTTCTAGTAAAAAGAACCCCACTAAATAATTAAACCCAACCGATAAATTTTATAAGGGAAAATGGTCAAAAATGTCCCTCTACTTTCGTCTATTAGCTAACTTTATACCTCGTTATACTATAGGGCTAAATATACCCCCGCCATTAATAAAGTAAGCAAAAATATTCCTATTTTGGACGGAATACGCAAATCAAATAAAAATACCCAATTTTTCTAAATAGCGCATTTGTCACACTTATAACCCGACCCGACCCTTCTAATTAATTTAACTAATATCAAATTAAACCCAATATTCTCATCACCAGCTTCAACACAACCAACAGCCAATGACCGGAAAACAGAAAGGAAAAAAAAAAGAGAGGAATCCCTTCACAAAAAGAAAAAAGAAAATTAAGTTAAACTAAAGTAAAAAGAAGTCCGAGCATTTTCTGGGGATGAACAAGACAACCAATTCATGGAACTCGATCTCACTGGTGAAAGAAAATGAGAAAATTAGATATCGGAGAGGAAGCTCCCACAAGCTTCTTATCCTTATATGTAAAATATAACTTTCAGAAAAGAGTTGTTTGGTGAAAGAGAAAAGAAAAATTATTTAGTATTAGAGTTTATTACAGAGAAAGAAGGCACTGAGTGGGAGAGGTGTAGTGTAGAAGGGGGCAATTTAAAAGTAAAATTGCAACATTTTGTCTCTGCAATCCTCAACATCCCCTCATCTTTCCAAAGCTTCTTTGTCCCCCTCACTTTTTTCTTACTCCAAAGATAAAAAATCACTACTTTTCACGTTTTCCCTTTTTCCCTTTTTTCCGGTGACCTTTTTAACCGAAGTAATAATCTTTCAGCTGCCAGCAGCCTTTGTTATCTCATTATCTAGTCACCCTTTTTATCTTGTGAACTTGCTTACTCTTTGAAATGATTTAATTCTCCATGATCAAGTTATTAAATGAACATGAACTTGTCAAAGATGAAGAACTCTTAAGAAATGAAAGAAAGTAAGAAGAACAGAAGAAGAGAGAGTGAGAGAATTGAGCAGTAGCTCTAGTAGTTTAGATTGATAAGAATCTTCTAAAAAACTATTTTCAATATAAGATAGTACTCCTATTTATATACATTAGGAGGTAGACTAAGTAGTTTATCATTTATAACTACTCTTGTGGATTCTAACTAACTTAACAACTTATAACTAACTTCCTATAACTAAACTTAGGAATTAGTTTAGAATCACATCTTCTCTTGTTTCAACATTTTTCTTTCTATGCTCAGGGATGTAACGGAAGAAGAATTAGTAAAGTATTTCAGTTTGATTCATTATTGAGTTTGAATTTGTCTGAGCTGGAAAATTTTATTTGGTTGCCGGACTGTGGACAGTGCAACTCCGATTGACACCCGGTGAGAAAATCTCCAGTGAGGTTTACGTCGATGCTCTATTTCAGCTGGATAAGTGATGCCAAAATAAGAGAAAATGAAGACACTTGGAAATGGGGAGAAGAAGGTCGGGATGGCAAGAGGTGGAAGGGAGAGAGAAAGAAAAGAGAGGAAAAAAATAGGGGACGGGTTCTGGATCGGGTTTAAACGGAGAAACAGATAATTTAATTGAAATTGAGTTTTTTTAATTTAATTTGGGGATTTCGTCTAAAATAGGGATATTTTTGCTTATTTTATTAACGACGGATATATTTGACCCTATAATATAACGAGGGACAAAGTTAGCTAATAGACGAAAGTAGAAGAATATTTTATAATTATTTGAAGGGACTAGGGTCAAATATACCTCTCCATTTTTGTTTATTAGCTAACTTTACCTCTTGTTATACTATCTAGCCAAAATATACCCCCATCGTCAAAAAATTTAACAAAAAACACCCTTATTTTTAACGGTTTTTCACTATGGCAATATAAAAGTCACAGGATTTAACATCTAAATGAAGTGGACGTCACATAGCATGCCACCTCATCATCAGATCTATATTTCAATTTTTTATCTTTTTTTTCTTCTTTTAGTTTTTTCTTATGCCGCCGCAACTTAGTTTCTGTCGTGACCTTCCCTTTTTTTTCTGTACTAAAAAAAAGAAGGTTAAGATTATGAAAATTTTATTGTAGATTTAGCATATATGAGATGCGAAATGGAAAAATATATATTTATTTAATTATGATTACGTGACAAGAATTTATTAAAATTTTGTATTCAAGTGTTTTTAAAATTTTCTCTATTATATAAGGAGGGCGTTGAAATTAAAAATTAAATCAACATTTATACGTGTAAATATTGATTATAAATAATATTTG
>JACEIK010000449.1:140334-174341 GCA_018107945.1 Datura stramonium | reverse complement strand
ACAAAAGTAATAAGTAATAACTAGAGATAACCCACACCTATTTTATTTATATTTTATTATTTTTACTCCTCACAGTAAATTTGGTTTTCTTCTCTTTTCTTTTTCCCCTCAGGAAATTAAGCATTTTTATTTAATCCAAATGACAACTGAGAGAAAAAAGGAAAAGAAAAATTACGTGCTTCAACAAGAAGCACAGATTTCATTCAATCATCAAAAGTCAATTTCATTCATCCCCACATCACATATCCTTTTTTCGAATCAAAGCACAGAATAACAGTAGATTCTACAAAATTCCGTTCTTACATGAAACCGCCATCACAGATTTTACAGCACAGAACACTCCTCAAAACACTTTGAATGAACTCGAAACAACCTTAGAACGAAAGAGGAAAATAATAAAAAAGGAAGCAACTTTCCAGTCTCCTCTGAAATGCCCACCCTTGATTTGAGCAGAACACCTCCATGTGTCGCCCTTTTTCCTTCTCTGCGACAAGGACCCAAGATTCAATTTTCCCTCTCTAATTCACCTGTTAATTCACTTCTGTATTGTTTCAAACCCAAACGGTTTCATTTCTTGAAACCATGTTCTTCCCTAAGGGAAACCAAGAAACAACAGACCCTTTTGAAGACACCAAACAAATCTCCTCAGAGCTTCAGGAGGCTGCTTAACTTGAGCCCCAAAAATGATGATGATGAGAGGGATAGTGCCACTGATAGTGGGTCAGGAGATGGTGATACTGCTATTAAAGGTACCATTTTGGCTGGTCTTTTGATTGTCGGTGTGATTGGTGGATTTGGAACTGTTGGGTACATATACAAGGACCAGATTAATGCTTTCTTGAACCAGTTTTCTGTCTTTATTGAAGGTAATGTCATATGACTTCTCCAATTACGTTTCCATGCTTGCTTTTGTAAATGAGGTTGGAAAATCTATGAAAAGTAAAGGCAGCAAGTGTGGCCCCTCCCATTGCATTCGGCTAGACGTCGACCTATGTAAATATAGATGTAACATTTCTGGAAATATCTTTACTTATGTTAGCTCAAACTTATTGCAACAAAGAAACGGTGGGTCTAGTGATACTTTGCACTCACTGTCTTAAAGTACTGAATTCACCTTTTGACATTAGGAGTTGATACTAGCCACGGTAACTACGTCGACAGTTCCATCTTTTTAGTGGTGGAATCTTGTCTCCAATTGTTGTGGACATTAGAATTTGTATTCTAGGTAGACTACTTAATACTTGTAATGTTATAAGTGGTACCAAAATCTATATCTAAATAGCTCTATTGATTTATAGTTCAATCAATCAATAAACTATACTTACAATTTGAATCAGTTGCCGTCTGCTATATCAGTATCCATTCTGCTCTATTCAGGGTTAGCAGTTAACAATTAAGGTAAGTCATCTGAGCTAATGCTAAGGGACTTCCATTGTATAGCTTTTATCTGATGGTTTTGATGTTGTTGCCTATTGGGTGCTGCTAAATTCACAATGAGGAATATATGTGCAGATTGAATCAAGTGAAGATAGAGCATTTTTGGTTTAATTATAACTCTAAAAATTCCAAACAATATGGAATCTCTAAAGGTGTGTCGAACTTAATTGAGCTCAATAATGAAATGAATAATTTTGAATTGCTCTTGGATATGTAACAGTTAATGTCCAAACTCTATCCAATTATTTGTTTGAATGGGAATTGAACGCTTCTTTTGGTGAATGACCATAAATTTCTAATTAGAAAATGTTAAGCGAAAAATACTAATCCATTTGACTCTTGGGCTTGTGGCTCTTTTTCTTTCTTATCTCCATCTTACTGCTAGAATGATGCACCAGCAATGATTGTAATTGTTGTCTATACCTGGCACGGTCTTCTTGTCTTGGATAGAATGAAACTATTTGGTGAATGTCTGCTCTTTGCCCCAGCTCCTTTTACCCTGTCCCCACCTCATGTGTGAAAAATTGGTGAAATAGCATTCCAAACAAGTATTACCGCTTGCCAAGCTCAAGGTTTCTTTGTCTTGTAGACTTGTTTGAACTGATTTGTGTTCCATGTGGCTTTTTTGGTGCTAGTTTGCTTCCTAATACAATTACCTCACAAAATTCAGTTTGGTGGCCCTTTTAAACAAAACTGAGAAACTTGGAAGCCAAATGAATAAAGAATGCAATGATTTTCAACATATTTATCATGTGAGTGTATCTGTATGAATTCATTTTAACTGCGGCTCCTCACATGGCAGGCTATGGGTCAGCTGGATATGCTCTTTTTGTTGCAGTTTATGCTGGACTAGAAGTAAGAATTACACTCTGTTTCCTTGGTTTAAAATGTTGCAAGAAGATGCAGCAATGTACTTGTTAATGGCACAATGTCATCTAGTGGGAAAAGCTCATAGTTTTGTGGACATAAAATATGGTGTATTTTCGGGTCTATTCTCATCATACTATAAACACTTGTAGATTTAATGAAAAACTCTATTTATTAATGATGATAAATTACTCTTTAAATAGAGTTACAATGAAAAGATAGATTCCTCGTCAAAGAGAATTGACTTATCCTAATTAAATAATAAAATAGAAATATAAATAATAAATTAAATATACTTAAACTAAACTAACCAATCCTAAACTAACAGAAACTATGAAGGCTTACGACAATACGCCCTCTCAAGTTAGGCTATGGGCAACTAAGCGTAACTTGAATGGATTGCGACAAAAGGCTGGCTTCGACAGCGGCTTGGTGAGTGTATCAGCAATTTGGTCAGCACTATGTATATGAACAACACGAACCCTGTTAGTCGCGACATGATGACGAACAAAGTGGAAGTCAATGGCGGCATGTTTAGCTTTGCTATGGAGGACCGGATTTTTGCTGAGAAACGTGGAATCAAGGTTGTCGCAGTAAATAGTGGGTACTTGATGAACCGGATAATGCAACTCCATTAAAAGACGTGTGACCCACAGTGATTCAGAAAGGGCATGGGCAACTGCTCTATATTCAGACTTAGTGGAGGAGCGAGAAACGGTGTTTTGCTTCTTGGAAGACCAGCTAATCGGGTTTGCGACCAAGGAACAGTATGTAACCAAATGTGGAGACTCGATCATTGATGTCACCACCCCAATCAACATCAGAATATACATGTAAATTAAAGTCATCTATGGGAGTTACTTGGAGTCCCAACTGAATAGTAGCACGGAGATAGCGAAGAATATGTTTCACAACCTTCCAGTGAATATCTGTAGGTGCCTGCATGAATTTGTTGACTGTAAATGCTATATCTGGTTTGGTGAAAGATAAATATTGAAGTCTGCCCAGAACTCGACGATAGCGAGTGGCGTCAGTCAGGTTTGAACCATCAGAGACAGTGAGTAGCTTAGAGACACTCATAGGTGTGGACACTTTTGTAGTCATTGATTAGTTCACCATTCAAGATGTCATTGACATAATTTGCCTGTGATAGAATTAGGCCCTCAGAGTTGCGTAATACCTCAACACCAAGAAAAAAGTGAAGGTTACCCAAATATTTAATGGAAAATTGAGATGCAAGAGAGCTTATAACTTGATCAACGTTGAATGTGTTGGACTCTGTGACAATGATGTCATCCACATATACCAGTATGAATATAGTATCTGCTAGGCCACATCTAACAAGGAGTGAGGCACTTTGAGAAATCCTATGGACTCAATGTAACCTTTCAGCGCATTGTACCAAGCTCGAGGGGCCTATTTTAGACCATAAATTGCCTTTCGCAGTCTGCAAATATGGTTACGATAGGTAGTATCTGCAAATCCTGAAGGTTGAGCCATGAACACCTCTTCATCCAACGAACCTTGTAGAAAGGCATTATTGACATCGAGTTGTCTGAGATGCCAGTTATGACGAACCGCCATAGGGAGAACTGTGCGAACAGTGGTAGGCTTGACGACCGGACTGAATGTTGCATGAAAGTCAATACCAGGTCGCTGAGTGAATCCTTTCGCAACCAGTCTGGCCTTTTACCTGTCTATGGATCTATTGGCATTGCGTTTAATCTTGAAAAGCCACTTACAATAAACAATATTTTTAAGAGGGTTAGGAGGAACAAGTTCCCAAGTCTGATTTTTAATTAAAGCATCAAATTCTTGTTTCATCACCTCATGCCACTCGGGGTGTTCTTGTGTCTGTTTGAACGTGGTGGGAGTGATAGTTGGATTCAAGTGTGCCAAATAATCAAAAATTGATTTTGGTTTGAAGATATTATTTTAGGATCGAGTGACCGGACGGATGTCATGGGAGGACATTGAGGAGGGGAATCCATGTTCGTTTGCTGATTTGGATTTTGTCGTTGGTAGACTATTAGTGGTTTGCTGGCAGTAGGTGTATTAGTGTTCGACGTAGGGGGAAATATATTGGGGTGCTGGNTTGGGGTGCTGGGGCGGTACTATTTTGGTGGGGGAATTGTCGATGTTTCTTGGACTGCTTAGGGAACGTGATTGGTTAGAGCAAGGAGTAGGAGTTGTAGTGGGTGAGGTAATAATATTTGGAGTGGATTTGCTGGCAGTAGGTGTATTAGTGCTAGTAGGAGAGGGGGAGGTAGCATGAGATGTTGGAATTGGAGTAGGTGAGGTGTGATTTGGATTTGTAATAGGAGATTGAGATAGAGTTGGAGTAGGAGAAGAAGAGGGAAAAGCCACAGGAATTTCAGAGTTCGAGTTGGTCCAGGATTGGGTGAGGGACGGCGTTGGTAGCGTGTTTTGGCCAGAATCAGTGAGTATTGGTGGGGGCAAATATGAAAATATAGGATTTTTAATTTCTGAAAATTTGGCTGGAGCGTGTGGTGACATTATATGTTCCCAATCTAGGTTAGATGACTTAAAGTTGAAATTGAAAAATAAATTTTTGAAGGGAAAAATATTTTTAGCAAATCGTACATCACGGGATAAGTATACTTTAGCGGAAGTTGGGTCAAAACATTGGTGACAGTGGTGGGATAGTGAGAAATCAAGGTAGACACATGGGTTAAACTTCAGTTCAAGTTTGTTTTTGGCATAAGGCTTGAGCCAAAGGTAGCATAAACAACCAAAAATCCGCAGGGAGCTATAGTCAGGTGACTTGTTAAATAGGCATTGGAATGGTGAGTAGTTTTCTAAGTGGGGTGCGGGTATGCGGTTGATGAGGTAAACAGAGTGATGACATATGAAGGACCAAATTGAGGTGGCAGTGATACTTCATGTAAGAGAGTTTTGGCTGTTTCAACGATATGGCGATATCGTCTTTCAGCAAGTGCTACTCTTTGAGGTGTGTAGGGTGGGGTGAAGAGATGTTTAATACCGGGAAGGGAGAGATACGAGTCAAGGCTTTTGTACTCTCCTCCACCGTCAGTATAGAGGGAAAGAATTTTTGTGTTAAAATGTTTTTCAATAAGTGGGTGAAATTTTTGAAAGATTTCTTTGACTTCACTTTTGTTCTCAAGTGTATAAAGCCAATTATATTTCTTGTAATGATCAACAAAAATACAATAGTACAAATTTTTATCAAGAGATAAGAACGGCGAAGGGCCCTATAAATCGTTGAAAATAATTTGAAGCGGTTTGCTATGCAAAGATAATTGAGAAAGTGGATGTCCATGAGATTTATTTGATAAGCAGGAATTACAATAATAGAGTTTGTTCTGCTTATTAAATGGTAGCGAAAATTTATTTAAAATAAATCTAAGAATTCTAGAGTGCGGGTGACCCACACGTTGATGCCAGATGGTGAGCGGAGTGGATGGGATGGCCATGTGGGCTTGGGGTTGGAGGGTAGGCCACTTATATAGTCCATTGTTGAGTCGACTGTGCACAAGTGGTTTTCGTGTTTGTAGATCCTTCACAACAAAGTCAAAAGGAAAAAATTCAATAAATTTTAATTTGTCTTGGCAAAATTTAGAGACAGATAAAAGTTTTTGTTTGATGGCTGGAGCACACAACGTGTGGGTTAAACTTAAAAACATTATTTGATGCATTTAATTGAGTAGAACCAGTGTGAGATATGAGAATTTTGTTACCATCACCCATGGAGACATCTTTGTTACCGTGGTAAGGTTGGAGATTGTGTGGTTCAGTGGCGATATGATGGGTTGCTCCCGATGTCAACTATCCAAGGGTTGCAGGCTGCTGCGAAATTGGCCGCATAGTTGGCTCTGGCTGCAAGGTGATTGCGAGACTTTGAGCGGCAAAAATCAGCTGTCTGACCAATTATGTTACAGAGTTGACAGTGAATGATAGAGTTTTTATTGGTTTCCCCCTGTGTTGGAGGAGTCTATTGGCGATCCTGGTGCCAGTGCTGAGAATTGTCGTTCGGCTTGCGATTGTTGCGATTATAGTTGTTGGATTTGGTGGGAGTAGCAACTGTAGCAGTGATAGGAGCAGATAATTTCTTATCATCTTCATGACGAAGGAAGAGTTCATGATCAAATAATTTTTCAAACAACTCTTCATAAGAGACTAGAGTATCACGTGCCCGAATTGCAGCAGAGATCTCACGAAATTCGGGAACTAGACCACCGAGTATTTTGACTATGAGTTTTGGGTTGGATACAGGGGCACCAGCCGTGGCTAACTCGTCTGAGAGAGACCGAATGGTTTGAAGATAGTCTATGATGGAGCGAGAGTCCTTGGTGACTCGAGCAAGTTGATCACATAGGCTGAATATCCGGGTTTGAGATCTGTTTGCATACGTAGTGTGCAATGCGTCCCAAGCTGATTTTGATGAGGCGGCAGCTGCGACGGTGGAGGCAATAGTAGCTTCGACAGAAGCAATGAGAGCATTCTGGATGAGCTGATCTGGGCGGAACCAAGTAAGGAATGCTAGATTGTTGGCACCATTCGCTATCGTGCGGCAGGGAGCAGTCCCATCGAGATGGCCGAAGAGGTTGTTTTCATACATAAGCATGGAGAACTGAGCTTACAGGTAGCGAAGTTGTGACCACCGCTTAGTTTGATAGGTAGTTGAGAAGCAGTGTTGAATTGGATTATTATATTGGCACCCGTTGTGTTGTTAGCATTGACAACTCTAGGATTTGCGCCATTGTTGTTGCCGTTGAAGGCCATGGATGCTAATAGCGTGATTGATGGGAATGAGAGAGAAGAAGAAAAAAATAGGATCGTTCTCGTTAAAGCATATGAGGCTCTAATACCATATAAACACTTGTAGATTTAATGAAAAGCTCTATTTATTAATGACGATAAATAACTCTTTAAATAGAGTTACATTGAAAAGATAGATTCCTAGCCAAAGACAATTGACTTATCCTAATTAAATAATAAAATAGAAATATAAATAATAAATCAAATATACTTAAACTAAACTAACCAATTTTAAACTAACTGTAACTATGAAGCCTTACGGCAATACATACTAGGTTGCGCAAGCCTAAGTTTTGCACTTCAGAAGATACTCATAGAGGGCTTATACTATGAACTAACATAAAGTAGCAAGAGTTAATATTCTTATTTTGAGTGAAGGTGATACTAATGTATTTTCAGTCAAGTTTACTGGGTTTAGCTTGACCAGTGTTCTAGTTCTTATTCATAATAGATAAAATGTGCCTAGCTCAATAAATGAAGCTTTTAGAGTTTCTAAATGGAACTGACTTTCAGTTTTACCCTTCTGATATAGATCCTTGCAATACCTGCCATTCCATTGACCATGTCGGCTGGTCTTCTATTTGGCTCAGTCACTGGGACCATCATTGTTTCCATTAGTGGAACGGTAAGCTGTTCATTCGGTTCAATAGTCATGATGATGTACATGTGTTTTCAATAGTATGATATGCTCTCAGGTGGCGGCAAGTGTTGCGTTCTTGATTGCCAGATATTTTGCTCGCGAACGTATTCTTAAGCTGGTCGAAGGGAACAAGAAATTTCTTGCAATAGACAAAGCAATTGGAGAAAATGGTTTCAAAGTTGTTACTCTTCTCCGTTTGAGCCCTTTGCTTCCATTTTCTATTGGGAATTATCTTTATGGACTTACTTCAGTCGAGTTTGTACCATATGTTCTAGGAAGGTGAGTCTTATTTTCTATGTTCAGTTCCCACTTCACCTTTGGGCTAATGTTCAGATGTCTAAATTTCTGTGCTTTGGATTCACGTTGAGGATGAAGTTCATTTTCTAGGATTTGGAAGAATTCAGATTCTTTTCCACAGATTCACCGATGCACCTTTGTATTCATCTGAAAATATATCTTAACATATGCATATAGAGAAGATGCCTCTGCTAAAATCTTGCATGAATGCTGCATGAATTGCTTAATTTTCCATCAGGCCTATCAGTCACTGAGGCTTTTATTTGTTGGCAGAGAGATGTTTTCGAGTGGAAGTTCCAAAGTAACAGCTATCATATGATATGTTCTAGCTAGTGATACAAATGAGCTGTCCATTACATGATCAATTACAAACGCCAAAAAAAGAAAGCCTAAATTGTGGGGAGAAGAAGAACAGTTCCGAGTCATTTACATGGCTGTTTTCTCTTTTGTATAATGATAATGAAGTCTTTTTTACTCTTTGATCACCTTGGCTGATGTTTAGCATTAGCAAAGCTGTTTCATTGAAGAATGTAGTAAGTATCCATTTGAAATCTAGATTCTAGATTTGTGGAAGTAGTCTCTTCTACAGATATCTTTCTGTTAGAATAGAGGGATTGTTTGAGTATATTGCGACGCTATAGCTATTCAAGAGTCCGAGTATATGATAACTTCATTTTGTGCATCAAATGTACTTTTGCTTTTTGAGGGCTTGTTGATTCACTTGTCAGGCATGCTCTTCGTCTTGATAAAATGTTATCTCTTGTATGCAGTTGGCTAGGAATGCTTCCTGGAACATGGGCTTACGTGAGTGCAGGTGCATTTGGCCGTGCAATTATTGTGAGTTTATCACTTGTGTATTTTCTGCACATATCTCTGTAATCTTTGTCCCTTCTTATAATCAGTCCTTATTTCTGTGATTTTATTCTTCCAGTCCTGCAGAAATGAGAATTTCATTTTCTTGTTAAGAGAAGTAGGCATAGTATATAACAGGTAAAATAGCGTCAGAAGTGTACTCCTCTGGCCAAATTATCGTTGCTTTTCTCAACTAGTGACATTACTAGCTGCTTGTTGGACTGACCTAATGCAAGATGTATTCCCTGTGAAAGACAAAGGATGTTTATGTTTTCTTCATGACAAATTAACATTAGTTGAGATTAAGTACCTATCAACTATTCTGCGTTGATTCTAATGGACTATGTAAACAAAAATAGGGTAATGGCCAAGTGAGATCCAAATTAAGACGTTGTGTTATTGTGCAATGGTTCTTCCTTTTTGTGGTGCTATTGATTAGCTGTACAACCATTCATCTGTTCTAATTGAGATATGGTAGTTTGTGGCCTTTCCATTCTAAATATTGAAACATTTAAAGTTCTAGTTCATTTAGAAATTTTGAACTTATATAATAAATTGAGAACTCACAAGAAATTCATCCACCCCATAGATGTTCTTATATTTCTTGATGTTCCAGCAAGAAGGATCTGAAATTGGCCTAGGAGGAGGGGGAAACCAACAGCTATTGACCCTTGGAGTAGGTTTATTGTGTACAGCAGTCGCTGCTGCTTATGTAACACGGCTCGCTAAGGTAACTCTGATCATTTCCTATTACACTATGCTTGTACGGGACCTTCTGATGTGCATATCCTTGAGCTATACTTTTTCCGTCTCTGTCATGAAAGATCTGCACTTATGATCGATCCGTCGTAACTTACTTGTTCTTCATCAATGCAGGATGCTGTAAAGGATATTGAATAGACACAACTACTTTTGTCCTAACCACGTAGAGTTTTACATGCTCTGTTATCCATATGCACAACTGCCTCGTGTAAATTGAAACAATATAGTTTTGTAAAATCAGATAGGAAAAATTTTTATTGTATCATATGCTTGTTTTGATGCAACAAAACAACAGCATACCCAGTGTGATCACATAAGTGAGGTCCGAGAAGGTGGTGTGTTTCCCGATGGACACTCGGCTTTGCCAAATATATACTTCAGAGATCAGATGATACATTTGAGTTGCTTGCTTCTATATAAGGGACAATCCTTTGCTATAAATATCTTAAAAGAGTACAATATTTGTGTGACTCATATATTCTAGGGGCGCCTATCTGCCTGTTTGGCTTATCGGTTATCGGTGGATTAGGGTATATCAAGTTGGCCTAAGATCAAACATTACAAACTGGAACCAAATTGTGTCTCAAAAGCAGCAGTATGATCAAGATATGCAGATAAGTGTACATTGTGAAAAGTTATAAAATAAATTTCAATTTTTTTGGTTAAGGACATGGAAAAGGGAGTGAGCAAGCTATGAAAGGGACAAGAACAATACTACAATTAAATGTATTAAAATGATTTATTTTGTCTAATTCAACACCTATAAAAAAAGAATCCCTAAAATATGTTTATTACTTATTTAACATCATTTTTCTAGGATGGGCCTTCAGAACTTCCATAAGAGATGTTGATATTAATTCATGGAAACCACGATTAATTAGAATGCATTTCCATTGCTTCATCTAAATATTCTCTCAACTCATGTTGAAATTTGATGAAAACACCAAATATGTTATTCCCTTCTAAATTTTTAATGTTAATTACTTATTCTTTAAATTATATTCTAAGTTTATTGAGACTATAAACTGATCGGTATGAATATTATAATAAAAAATATATTTTATCTATATGAACAAATAATTAGACGTAAATTGAGGGAGTAAATTGTATAATGGAGACTTATATCAAATACTGAGTGTGAAACGGAAAAGACAAAATTACATAACAACGCCGTCGTGTTAAATTAGTTGTTACATAAAATAAAAATTTTTATCGTTAAGAAAGAAAAAAAAACATTTATGAATTAACAGCATAATATCTCAAAATCTAATACTACAAAAATACAAACAATATAAATACGGATTGAAGAAAACTGTTGATGTTTTGGTAACAGATGAATCTCGGGCGGCAAACGTAATTTAACCTCAAAAGTTAGCTCATGAGGGAGAATTGTCTTCATCCATATAAGGAGTCCAGAATTCTGTCATTCCACCGATGTGAGACTTAACAGTATGTGACTGCCTGAGGGAGGACCAACGAGGCCGGGTAAAAGAAAAGGACCTACAAGGTTCTGAAGAAGGGGTGTATATGATACTTCGGTCGAATTTCATATATCAGAATAGAAAATAAAAGTGAAGGGTTTTATAAGGCACAACACAAGTTTACATGACACACACACTTTTAAGAGTGATGATTGTGTAGTCTAAAGGACAAATCAATAAGTTTTTTTTAAAAAAAAAAAAATAAACAATACGTGTCATGAACTTGAATCGTGACAATATAATCGTGATTTACAAAAATTAGCATGGAGATAATCTTGAACTTTTGATCCATCAAATTTAACAAGTTTTCAATTTAAAAAGTACAATCATTAAATTATCAATGGGAGGTACTTTATTGAATTAGATGCTACTATGCAAGAAGGCTATCTATAATAATACTTAAAAAGATTGCAAAGATCAGATTCTCATAATAGAAGAATGCAAATTTTATCAATGCATATAATAGAAGTAATTTAACTTATTAATGACCTAATTATGCAAATATTTCTTATATTATCGACTTATGCAATTTAAACTCATTTTGTAAAAGAATATGAATGAACTTCATTTGGAATACAAGAGGGTTTACAGGTAATTAAAAGCAAAAAGTAAGAAGATAAATTGCTTAATTAGTTCTTAATATCAACAAATTAGATGACAGAATTTAAAGTCAAAAGGAGTTGGTACTCTAATTAATTAGAAGGATAATCAAAATGAGATGATCCCATACTGAAAATGAAACTATAATCCAAGAAATGACATTAATATATATGATTTATGGATCCTGTGGAAGATCATCACAACCTTATTCACCTAAAATAAAAATCAGATTAAATTAAACAAACCCACTAAATCTTTAAAAAAAATTGGAAAATCTGGGAAGAAATTGGACAAGTAATCTACATCCAGATACTGTATATATTTACGTATCTATTTAATTTGATGGAGCAACTGAATCTGTTTTTAACAAATAGAGCTGTTAATAATTTTTGTTAATTAATTCAGAGAGGAAAAATAGGCTGACAACTTTGGGGCAGGTTAAGAAATCTCTCTTAAAATCATAAGTTAATTATAAAAGGAAAATATTAAAATTATACAGGAATATGAGAAATTATACAGGAATATGAGCAAGGGCCTTGGAAGGTTTTAAATTGTTACTAGATTAATAATTTGGTATTTAAAAATCCAAATCATAATTGATAATTGTAATTTTAACTGAAAAATCAATCGAACTAAACCAACACGATATTACAACCAAAAAAAATTTATATTATATATGTATATAATTTTATTTTTTAAATTGAAATTGAATTGATAATTGAGGTTTTTTTATTTATTTTATTTTTTCATCTCATTTTTTTTTTGTTAGTATTTTTATTTTTAATATATTAGTTCAAGTTTGAACTTGAACTTTTAAATTATTCAATAAATTTATACCCCAATATTTAGTAACTTAAATAAACCTAAATCAAAATCATCTCATACTAATGCTTAGAAAAGAAACTAATCTAACATTAAAAATTAATGACAAAATTATTGAATATCATTTTTTTAATTTTGAATAAATTTAAACAGTTAAAATACATAACTTCATTTTATTTTTTCTTTACTATTTAATAATATAATTAATACTTATTTTAAAAAGGTACGAAACTTGGATTTTACCTTTCACCAAACATTGCCAAAAGATAGACATCACTACAAAAAGAAGCAAACCAAAGAAAAAAAAACAACTACAAGATGAGAGGTTCTCTTGCCTATGTCAGACAAAACATACTTATGTAAACCTGTTCTTTTTTCAAGTTACATACTCTACCTTATTATTGGACAAATATATCTGCTTATGTTTAGGGAGTAATATATTAAAAATATATCAGACCATTATTTTTAATAAAGACAATATTATGGTAGGGGTGACGGGTGGATGTATTTTATTGTGTTATGATTGCTCGCGTAATATCATCATCGGCTCCATCAGTATTGTGATAAAATAAATAAAATTTCTTTATTTTTATTATAAAAATAAAAAAAATTTAAGTTTGAGATCGAATAAAATATAAAAAAGAAAGTTGTTCCATTGTATTATCTGGGGACGGAAAATGGCACCAAGAATGACGTAACCAATTATATTTATTTCAAGTCAAGATAGGTACATTTGATGTTGGTATCCTTGAAAATAATTTATACAATAAACAAACCAATAATAAAAAAATGTCCTCGCCTTTCATCCAATCAGAATGTAAAAGCAATGAAATATTTCCTTCAACTTGTAGTTGTAAATTAAAAAATATATAAAAAAAGGTAAAATAATAACCTCCACGACTCCCATAAGAAAGACTACTGCTCACACGTGACTCGATCTCCTAGTCTATATAAGAAAAAATTTGTAGAGCTGAAAATTTCAAAATTTGTTTAGCTGGGTTTATGGAAATGCAAGGTTCAACAATAGTAATATTAATAACACAGGAGATCGATGGGGAAGAAGAAGCACCCTTTGAGTTTAAGAATCTACTGGCTGAAATGTTCATGACATCTTTCCCCAATCAAAGTTCCTCTTGGAAATTCCTAAAATTGCCATTTCTAGTTGCTCTCCTTCTTCTACTTCACTAATTCTTCTGTCGTCACAGAATAATATTATTTCTTTCGGAAATCCAGAATCTAATTATTTTCTGGAGGATAATGATAACGTGATGATGATGAGCAGCAGCAGCAGCAGCATATCTTCATCAATGACAACAGTGGTAAGAGAGGATATGTAGGAGTCTCTGCAATCTCAAGATCATCTTTTGGCTGAAAGGAAACGTCGTGAAAGATTTGCCCAACTTTTTGCTGTCTTGGCCAAAACTATACCTGCCCTCAAAAAGGCATTATTATTTTATTATAAGTTACTGCACTAGTTAAATTTATATATCTATGTGCTACTTCTTCAATGGATTTGTTGGAACGTTTATGTAAATCTATAATATATCGCAATAAGGAATCATACCAGAGAACTTACAAATGCTTCTCGTAGCGGGAAGACTGATTAACTGATTGAATTGCGATTAAAATTACTGGTCGCCAGTTATTTCATCATGTTCATGATCTTTAAGTAGTAGTAGTACTAGAAAAATATACCTAAGTAGGGTATGTTGGGTGGCTTGTCTTGTTTTGAATTTAATAATTTAACTTATGGATTATCTAGTGTTTACATGTGCTGAATTGCTATCAACCAATAAGATATTGGTTGATTCGATTTAGTTTAAAGGTTATAGATTAATCAGTTTATCCAGTATAAAAACTGAAATCAAAGAAGGAGTAGCTTTTATTTACTCCACCAGTGACTCTTGTCCAATGACCTAACGACATCGTATGCCATCGTCGCTGCCAGGCTTAGAATACAGTTGGTAGGTGCAGACCACGATATTTCGGGTGAGCCGCGAATGGAAACAGATGTTTTAATTTGAGGCAAAGGGATTAGGGAGAAGTAGTATTATAGGTTGGGGGAGGGGGCACGAGTAAAACAAGCTAACGGGTTATCGATTTATCAGATATGTTTAGATAATCCGTTCTTGAAAAGATCGATAACCCCGTTATTTATAAAACTCTAAATCACTCTCAAATCGTTAATCCAACAACAATTTTTGGATTTGGGTTATTGATTATGACTGGGTTTTGAACAACACAAACTGCAAGCTTATACCCTTGAGAAAGAGATTGGAGAGATCACCTGGGGCTGTTTCTCGATTAAATTTGCCTTTGTTTATTTTCCTTCAGACATGTGCAGAATAAATCACAAAACACAACGTCTGGCTCAGCAAGTTAAGATGAAGTTTGACTGGAAGATGGTGTACCAGCCAGAGAACTCTACAGCAAACTGCATGAAGGCTTTTGAGTAGTGGAAGCACATGAATTTGACGAATTGATCGCACCGCAGCACCGTGAAACAGTCATTATTCATAAATAATGCTACATTTCATCATGTGATGACAACTCTTTCTCACGACTAAGATGAATATTGCTGATGATGAACTAAAAGGCATGAGAATCATGATAGAGCAAAGGTTCAAATTCTAGACAAGAATGTACTCATAGGAATCCATTGCAACAAGCAAATGAGGAGCATCTTCTCAACAACACAGAATAATGGAGAAACTATGATCTTTTGTTGAGATTCACCATGTTAGAGCTATCCAATCAATTCACATCATTTCTTGATTTTTACTGGTACTCCACTTCGCTATGTAATTTTCATTGTTATATATTTTGCCATTTTTTTAAAAATAATATATTTTAAGCCATCACTTGGGTTGTGAGCTCAAGGTGTGGGGGTTAGGGCTTAACCCTACCATGTCTATTCATCCAGAAAGGATACAGAATTGGAGGGGGACATGGACCGAACCTCCAACAAAAGGCAGCTACAAAGAAATAAGCAAAGGATTAGCCTATACTTATCCTTTTCCCTCTAAGAAAGAAATTTCTTTCGCTAACAGAAAATTTGCACTTGTCATATCTCTTCGTAGAAGGAAATTTCCATTGCTATTTATCTAGTTGAATTAAACCTTTAACCTAGGCAGAAATTAACAAAGCTATTTAAACCAAACCTTGTTTATTAGGGCATACATCTGCTAAAATTAATTATGACTGAATTTTGCACTCTAAAGTTAAGTGTTTGATCATCGGGTTCTCCAATAATTAATTAATGCATGAATTAACCTGCAATCATGTAAAAATAAATGACAGTTCTGATAATTTCTGTGGAATCCGATCCGTGATCAACCTGGAGGAACAAGTTGTCTTTGATAATTTCTGCGGTATACTGATGATGATGACATGATGATTCATTGTTTGCAGATTGATGAGAATGTTGATATTAAAGTGGGGGATGTTGAAAAGGAGTTCGAATTTGCTCTTCTAATTAGTACACCACATATTGTCACACACTAGCTAGGCCGACTAAATGCGATCTTTTCCTTCCATTGAATTGATCATGTTTTAAATTTGTACATATCAATATGAACAACAACTTATGTAGTACTGCCACTTTAATTTTCTCTTTTGACCCAAACAATCGTTGACGTTGTATTGATCACGTTTTGTTTCAGCAATAAATTTCGTTTTTTTTAAAGGCATTGATTATTTGTTCGTCGAACTTTTGAGATCGATATTATTTGCAATTAATCAATATATGTGATGATTTATCAGATTCAACTGTCAAGGTATTGCCCATTTTGACCGACTGGGTCTCTCCTGGGTCACCTCAAGGCTTTTGGATTTCATGTTTTTATATATTACCCTTGGACTTTAACCTAAAAGATACCTCTACAATTGAATCGTAGACTCACTTTATATATATGGTTCCAAGATTATAATCCTAGATATGTGTTTTGAAATCTGTTCGTGTTTGATCAGTCTTTTTCTTTTTAATAATCCATCGACTTAATTAGACTTTCAATGGTGATAGAAGGTTTGACATTGATCCCCACATTGCTAATAGAAAAACAAAACGGGATCAGTTTGGGTTTTGCTATTCTTTTCCTAAAAAAGGAAACTACTTTTATTTTTTTATAATTAAATATCCAATCAATTCTGTGTACATATCAATTAATTTTATGGGATATTTGCCACTTCTTTTGAAAAACAAATCAAACCTTATTTTTTTTCTTCGTAAAAGAAAAAAAGACGAACATCATTCATCTTTTTAAACATTTCATAATTTCTACCGACATTAGACTATTGGTCTTTTTATCCGCATCTTTCCTCGTAGAGTGGCATCTTTTATAAGAAAAGACTTTTTCTGGAACTGAAAAAAAAGAGTTTGAGCTCTTTTTTGGTTTTCTATTTTTTTATACTTGAGAGACGGACAAACAACAAATTGTAACTTTATGAAAGTGTTTTGCTTTTTATGGATTCCCGTAGGAGGAGAGACCCCAGTCAAAATGACATAAAATGGTTGGAATCGTAGTTTTTGAGAACTCGAAAGGAGAATAAGCCTCTCTAAGGAAAAAAGACCTAGTCCACTTTTCTTTTCGAGCCATCAATAACTGCCGGCTTTCTACGGTTACGGCTATCCTTTCACCGATGCGACTAGTACATACCTGTCTGATGGCAATACTTCCTAACTCAGGTGCAAAATGCATAAATTAAACAAAGTTACCTAGCAAATAGAATCCAAACACATATATAAACAATAGATCTACCAAGAAAAAAAAATCTAGAGCCTCATCTTCTTTTTTTTCCACTGAATAAACAAATTTCACTCCCTCAGTGTTAAATTATTTGTTGTATATTCACCTTACTACGCTATTTAAGAAATATCAATTAGAAATTTTTAAAAATTATTTTAACCTTATTTACATTTAAATTATAATTTTTTATATTAAATATTTAATTTTATATTTGAAAAATTCCATCTCACGATTTGAAATCATGAGATGGAATTTTTTAAATAAAAAATTAATAAATTTCATTTTTTAATTTTAAAAAATAAATAATTTCACACAACTATTTTTGAAGAAACACAAATAATTTAAGACTAAAAAAAGTAGTTTACATCCCTTAAAATCTGCGTCTTTACTGTCCTGTTTCACCAAGCACAATGAATGAATATTATAGTAATTTAATTTTTCAAAGTTGAATTCGCCACAGCATTACATATTATATTTATCCACGTGCTCAAAATGAATTGCCATACTCAGTGGGCCGCAGTCTCGATGGTACAATTTATTTAAGTACAAATAATATTACATGAATCCAAATAATGTCTCAGGAAAAATTACTTTCTATATTTCACTATAAATATTTTAACAAATTAAGAAACAAAAAATTTTAAAAATATATAAAAATTAGAATTTATAATTTTAAATAACTAAAAAAAATAAAAAAAATAAAAAAAATAAAAAAAATAAAAAAAATAAAATATTAAAATTGAAAATTTTATAATTAAAATATATTTAAAAAGAAGATATTTTTAAAGATATAAAAATATATTTTAAATTGAGAATGAAAACCTGAATACAACATGGTTACATAGAGATCCAATGCTAGTCAAAACAGACAGAACTAATAATAACAGAAAAATTCAATCCCTAGGCAGGGTTTTTATCGAACCCGCATAATGTTGTGCCCACAGACTAGTTTGAATTGTCTAATTTTGAATGAAAAAGTAATTAAGATAAAATTGTTGAAGCACAAAAAAATATTAATCTATTATTTTTTCAATTGTTTAGGATTAGATATTTTATAGTTATGTTAAAATTACTGTTTATAGATAGTACATTAACCAATAGACAGAGTTTACTTGAGTCCTAAAATATTAGGTCCTGAAAATATTATTAGTACTGTCAATTAATATTCCTCTACAATTTGTAGGATATCATATAAATATATCTGACGTATTTGCCTATTTGTCCTTTTGCAATGTTATCATAACACAAGTCATTTTCTATCTTCGGACGATGAGCTCCCATTTTCCCCCAACAACGATCATCACTCTGCGGTGACCTCGGCAATAAGTTAGGTTGAGCCTCCACCACTTCCATGTCTTCGTAAACTGGTGTCATTCCACTGAACTAATTTAGACGAGCATTCTTGATCAATAACACATGTTTCATCTTTCATTATACAACGTGTACATGTTACTTTCTACTCCAAATAGAATTTTAGTTGATATTTCATTCATCCTATATGATCGGGAGCAATACTCTCTCCATTTCAATTTTGTGGCTTAATTCAAATCACAAGAATGAAAGTTCATGAAATAGAGGGCACTTCCGTGCGAATGACCCAAAATCCTTTCTTTCTTAAAATTTCAAGTTTTTTTTTTTTTTCCTCAAAATTTTGTTACGTTGTAAATTAAAGCATTAAGCTTTCTTTATTTCCATTATACAAAACAGTTTTTAACTTTTGTATGGGTAAGCATTTTATGAAAGACGATGTTTTTGATTGAATGTGTACATGTGTCACTCCAATGTTTGTGCACCGACCAGACAAATATTTGAAGCTTCTAGATGCTACCACTTAGTAACCTTTGATTTTCCATTTAAGAACATATAATACCGTCAATAAGTTCAAGGATTTGTCGTCCTCAGCCTTTCTTCTTCTTTTCCAATTTGGATGATCTATGCTTGTTCGGTATATCGAATGGTCCTTTAATATTTAATATGTGCTCAAGCAGATATAGAATCCTCATTTTAAGATTTTCTTTTTTCATTGTTGATCGCATGTTTTATTGTAAATTTAATCCTTACAAATATAATAATTATCTGCTCAACCTTACCAACAAATACACCCACCTTAAATGGCATTCATCATACGTTGCAAAAGTACAACTAGGACTTCAAATAAAAAATAACACAATAAATAAATAAATGATACTTAGAATCTATTCCTTTAGTATGTCATATTATCTGAGATTTAGAAAAGATATATTCTTATCTAAGCGAATTTGATTAACAAAGTTGATCAATTCCTAACTAATCAAAAAAGGGGTGTACATGGTTCGGAACTTTTAAATATCAAATCAAATCAATAGCATTAATTTTTTAAATTTATAAATCAAATTAAATTGATAAAATTTGAATTTTTCAACCTCAGTTTTTTTTTTCTTGGGTTTTTCGAATTTTTTTCCAATAAAATCTTCATATAAAACATATAACTTATACATAAAAATATTTCTTTGATTCAAGTAATATGCAACTATCTAAGATGTTCCTTAATTAAGAAAATAACATAAAATATGAGAGAAGTATTGACATTTGTACTAAAATATTTAACCAAAAAGATAATAAAATCACATAAAATAAATATTACTAATTAATGAATCATAATGAAAATGATCATACTCTAAAGTACTAATTGATATCAAACTAATTAAGATTGCTAATAAATATTACTTATATAACTAAATATTTTTAAAAAATTAATTAGTTGTGTGTTTTCAATGTGTAAATTAACCAATGTAAAATTAAAGAATAGATATCTAATATTATTGTCATTCCTAGTATTGAAATCATTTCTTTGACAACATCAATATTGATTTGCTTTTGGTTTGAAATTTATTTGTATTAATAACATGCTCCCATGAGCTATAAAACTTATTGGATCATTCAAAGTTCTAAGTCCAAGTTTGAAATAATACGTTAAAAGACAAATATAATGATAGAATTTAATAAGTATTTATAAAATACATAAATATATTTATAAAATTATATATATATAATGTCGGATTGATTTGATTTAATTTTTTTTTAGTTAAATTGATGGATTATTTTTTGTCAAAAATTTCAATAAAGGGAAGGTCTAGACTATCAAAAAAAATTATAATTCTAAAATTAATTAAAATTAAAAATTAAATTAAACCAAAACCACCAATTAATTTTTTTTTTTTTTTTTTTCGATTTGACTTCAAAATTATCAAATTGATGTGTATCAATTTGCTTTTTCATTTCAAAATTTAGTAACTCCAATTAAAGGAATTAAAGCTGCAGGATGAAATTGCTCTTGTAAAAGGATTTATCTTCAAATTGAAATTACTTTCATGTATAAATTCAGATTAGTGGAACAGTAAAAGCAGATTACCGAGCATCGGTCGGTCAACCGAAAGGAAAATAGTACGAATATGAAGTTAACCGACTCATTATTTTTATTTTATTTTATTTTTGTAAATGTAAGAAAAAGTGAAGTTTTATTTTCTTTTTTTCATAAACAAAGCATAGATCGAGTTTGTTTTCCTCTAGAAGAAAAGAAATATTTTCTTTTTCTAGATTTTCCTTCTTTCTACACAGTCCCACAAAGACATAAAAGAACATTTTCAAATGAATGGACTTGAAAATTTTTGACATATTATTAAGGGGGTAAGGGGTTCTGGAAGATGTTTAAATGGAGGAAATGAATCATGAGTTATTTGAACTAGTGAGGATGAAAAGATGACAGCTTTTCACACGTGGGATATATATATATATATAATTAAAATTATAATTATTTATTACTTTATAGAACACTACTTGGAAAAAATAATCAAATAATTCGTTCAACTTTCTTTTTCCTTTTTCTTGGGGAGGTTGTGTTGTGAGCTAATCAATGGAGACCTAATCCTTCTTTTGGGATACCTTTCTTGAAGAAGTATACATGTTTTCAAGTCTTGAACAACATTCTTGTCTTTTATCGGCGAAGGCAATTACAACTCAAAAATCGTTTTTTCAAGTAAGTCAATTTCTATGTCTTCTTAATTATACTGTACAGATCTGTACTTTCTTTCCTTTAATTTGGATTCGCGTTGGAAAGTCCCATTTTGAGGCTCTTATATCAGAGGCAACTTCAAATTGCGGAGCTCCAATGTCAAGGCCTCTTATTAAAAATTGAGTTGTACTTTCATTCATTTGCAGCTAGTTGGAGCCTAATAATTCCTTCTTCTTCTTTTTTTTTTTCTCTTAATTAGGGCATGGAATATACAGGTAGTTTTAGCTACGAAGATGAGTTCTCTTTTGAGCTGAAGCCGAATTTTTGTCAAGATATACATGATTCATCAACCCCATCAGCTGCTTACACCGCCATTAAGAGTACTCAAATAAAACCAACTTCTTCTCCCTTAATTTCTTCTAATGGATCATCTTCCTCTTCTTCCGGAGGCTTTCTCATTTCGTTTTCCTCATTACCTCAAGAAGAAGATGATGATATTGCTGCAATGATGAGCTCAGAAAATGCATGTCAAAATCAATCAGGAGCAAATAGTAATAATACTAATAATAATATGTATAAGAGGAGTCCTGTACAAGCTCAACATCATGTTATTGCTGAGAGAAAGCGAAGAGAAAAAATGGGCGACCTTTTCATCTCTTTGTCAAAAGTTGTCCCTGGTCTTAAAAAGGTAATTACATCCCTACTCACAACTATTCATTCATACCGTCCGGTCAAATTAACTAGTGTTCGAGTTGAATTCAAATATAATATTTTCGATCTAATTTTAATCTTGTATATTCATTTAATTTTTAAGTGAAAGACATCTGAATTGACTCCTTGTTTCGCCCTTGCCCTTGGACCAATAAGCTTATATAGTGTGATATATTGATAGTGATCAGAATTTATATATAGTGATCAGAATTTATATAGATGACCTAACATACTTGAATCGATGCGTAGTGATAACTATGTTTCTCCTCAAAAAAAAAAAAAAAATATATATATATATATTCACACCCCTAAAGCTAGTTATTAAGATATAATAAAATAAAAAGAAGTGGAAAATAGTGAAAAGAACTATATATTTTCTTCAACTTGTATACCACTGGTAATTTCTCTAGACTTTTTAAACAAGTTTTGCATTCACTGAAAAATTTGGAAGTACAAGAAACCCACAACCACATTCTTATAAAAAGTTTGGGTTCTTGAAATTACAGATGGTTGATCAGTTATGAATATTTTTATCGAAAAATTATATGGTGTATATAGATTAAAAAAAAACAAATATAAATTTATATTAAATCTTGAATATTCTTCGTAACTTCGCCATTAATGACATCGTATTACTAGTATAAAAGTGAACTAAGCATTTTAAATTTTTGTTCCTTACATGTTATGATTCTATTTATACTTGATGATTCTATTACTCCTATATATATATATACACACACCTTCAAGGCTTCAAACTGATGACATTGTTTCATGGAGAATATTATATCATAATTACATTACATAAATATGATTGTCTTTTCTTTTTTCTGTTTTATAGTTAGATAAGTCATCTATCCTTGGAGATACTATTGAATACATGAAAGAGCTTCAAGAACAGGTAAAGCTTCTTGAAGAGTCAAAGAAAAACATAATATATGCAGCCTCTGGATCTACCTCCAAGGACCAAGTAGTAGTAGGATCAAATAAGATTAAGGCAAGGATATTTGAGAAAAGTGTACTTATTAACATCCACTGCACCAAACAAGATGGAATGATGGGAAGACTGCTATGTCAAATGGAGCAATTGCATCTTTCAGTCCATGACATCAGGATCATGCCATTTGGTTCTACTAATCTCGAAATAGCAATTCTTTCTGAGGTACTTTTCTTTTTTTGTAACACTCTTAATCAGCTTTAATTAGACATATATGACAAACTGCAAAATTTACTTTAATCACTTGATACCTTAACAGACAAACTCTAGATTTATAAAACCAAAATCCATGAGTTAATTTCTGATCATCCAACTTTTAGTATTGCATGAAAGTCATAAACTTATTCATTTATAATAGAAAATAACTCTAACTATCAACAAAATAACAGTAACTTACTGGTATATATAATCTCATAAGTGAAGTCTGGAGAGAGTGAGGTGTATGCAAGTCTTATTCCTATTTTTGAAGGGTAGGGGAGACTATTCCTGACAGACCGTTGGCTCAAGAAAATTATTTTTCAGAACATATTTGAAAGAAAGGCAAGAATTAAAAGTTACAATGAAAATATTAAAGAATAAAAATAATTGACGATAAAATAGTAAAAATAACCAAATTAAAGTAAAAGAAACAACAATAGTAATAAAATCGAAGGAGAAGATAATGTTGTAAGGAATAAATAGGTGCGACAGAGAAGAACCCTAGTCTACCATTGGAAGAGAGAAAATGTCCTACTACCTACTAACTATCTACTCTAATTCTCGACCTTCATGCTCTCCTATTTAAGTTCATATCTTCGGTAAATTGAAGATATGTCATGTCCTGTCTAATCACTTCTCTCGAAGTCTTCCTCGGTCTACCTTTACCTCTCCTCAAACCTATCACCATCAGCCTCTCGTACCTTCTCCCTAAGGCATCTGTGCTCCTCTTCTGCACATACTCGAACCATCTCAATCTCATTTTTTGCATCTTGTTTACAGCGGAGGTTACTCCCACCTTTCCCCATATATATTCATTCCTAATCTTTTTACTCCTAGTATGCTCACAAATACATCTAAGAATCCTCATCTTTGTTATCTTCATCTTCTGAACATACGAGTTCTTGACTGGCCAACACTTCACCCCCTACAATATTATCGGTCTAACAACCATTCTACAGAACTCGCCTTTAGGTTTCAATGACACCTTCTTATCACATAGGACACTGGATGCAAACCTCAATTTCATCCACATCTCTCGAATATGATGTGTGATGTTCTCGTTGATCTCCCCATTTTCTTGAATTATAAAACTAAGATACTTAAAACTTCCTCTCTTGGGGGATGACTTGTGTATCAATACTCGCTTCCTCATCTGTCTCCTGTGATGTGACACTGAACTTGCACATCATGTGTGTACTTTGTTTTAGTCCTGCTTAGCCTGAAGCCTTTAGACAATTTAGAGTCTGTCTCCAAATCTCCAATTTATCATTAACTTTGTTGCGTGTCTCTTGATCATTACTATGTCATCTGCAAATAACATACTCTATGGTACTTCTTCTTGAATATGTCATGTCAATTCGTCATCACCAAGGACAAATGAAAATGGGTTGATTAGAGCTAATCCCTGGTGCATCTCCATCAGGAAGTGTTCCAAGTCTCCTCCAACTATCCTCACTCGAGTCTTCTGTTCATCGTACATGTCCTTAATTAAATCAGTTTAATGAATGTCACAAGTGCACCTCTAGACTTCAAGCATCTCCATAAAATCTCCTGTAATACTTTATCGTATGCCTTTTCTAAGTCGATGAATACCATATGTTGCTCTATATTGCTCCAATAATATCCTTAAAAGGTGAATGACTTCCATTGCCAATTGTCCCAACATTAATCCGAATTGGTTCTTGATAAACATGCTCCTCCTCATCCTCATCACGACCACCCTCTCTCAAACTTTTATAGTGTGGCTTAGTAGTGTGATACCTTTATAGTTGTTGTAATTTCAAATATCGACGGCCTTGTTTTTGTACAACGGGATCATTATACTCCACATTCATTCTTTGGGCATTAAAATCATCCTGAAAATGACATTAAATAACTCGGTAAGTCATTCTAAACACACTTTTATCTGCGATCTTTCATAATTCCACAAGAATCTCGTCTGACCCGATCGTTCTTTCTTCCCCTTTCATCATCTTATGAATTCCCCCCTTAACCTCTTAAAACTTAATAGTACACCTGTCTTTCCCAAAATTTTGATGGCTCTTCGGAATGCTCTAATACTTAGAAAAATTACTCAACTATCGCTATAAAAAAACTGAAATTAATTACAAACTTAATTACTAAATAACTCATAGCTAATAATCTCTTCTGATAATGTATTGCTAATGCTTAAGTCCTGTTTTTTTTAGTAGTGTATGCCCCTATACCATAAATAAAAATGTTTTTTATTTATTTATAATATATGGACGTGAGTCCTGTTTCTTTTTAGTAGTGTATGCCCATATATCATAAATAAAAAGTTTTTAATAAGGCAAAAAATGTTAAATATATGGTCCCAAAGGCCAAAACACAAGTAGGTTATCAGTTCATCAACTCACCTTTATGTATTATCGGCTCATTTTTCAACCCACTTAAAAATAATAAAAGATCCATGCTGTATACCACATGGTGAAAACATATATTAGATTGGTACAGAAATGAGTTTTTTCCCCCTAATTTCTTTTAAAATGGGCATCACACACACACACACACAAGCTAAATTGTTGACATAGCTATAGTTAAAAGATGATTTTATACATGTGACGACCTATTTGTGTTTTTTCTGGACTGAATTTAGCATGTTTTGGCCTTTTATATGTTATGTGATATATAAGCATCGCACTGAGTTATTTTTTGTCTCAAATAATTAATTTTATGACATGTATTACAACATAATAAAAATTGAATAACCATTCATGAAATTATCCTTTTAAAAAAAAAAAGCGACAAGGTATATATGCTTTATGTATAGTCAAAGAAAAAAAAACTCGCATTCATATATGTTTATTTGCACTTGTTGCAGATGGAGGATGGATGCTGTATGAATGTACATGATATTGTAAAGGCCATCCAAATCAACGTCCTGGACCTCGTAAATTATTAAAAACATACATTTTAAATAACCTATATATGTATAATTAATTGAGACCTCTTTTGAAGATTAATGTGTGATACTTTACCCTCTTCCTTTACTATGCATTTTTCTTTATGGACAAAAACTTTATTTTTCCTAAGTTTGGGATATATTCATTTTTTATTTGTTTTTTTATTTTTATTTTATTTTATTTCGCTCTATGTTTGGTGCCTTTTTGAATTTGATTAATTCAAATTATGTCGGAAAATCTCATTTTAAAAATAAAAGCTACTTTATTTTTAGAACTCGAATTCGAACCTCTTATCAAGATTGAAGAGATATAATTACCATTAGCTATATCACAACCTTTGATGGTAAATATTATTTTCTCTTTGGGGCTTTTTCTTCCCGTTGGAACTTAAACCTTGCTTATATTAGTAAATCATTCAAGATTGAGTTAATTTTCGTTTAACCTGATATTACAATACTTCATCCATTTCTTTTTATTTGTTTCTAATATTAAAAATAAATTATTATTTGTACTTATTCATTTTAGCAAATCAAAAAAAAATTTATTTTCTTCCAATATTAACTTACTAGTAAATAATGTATAGATTAATAGTCAAATTTAAAATTTTAAAATTAAAAACTCTTCTGTTTTCTTGCCACCTTATCTAACCGACCACTACAAGAAAAACCTAGCGTGTATTAGGGGCTCCATGGTCGGTGAATTAATTAGTTTTTAAATTATCATTAGACAACAAAATGGACCTGATTTTTTTTTTATTATTATTAATTCCACGCCTTAGGATTGGTGGAAACTTCTGTTACTGTTAGTAGTTCGTGAATCGATTATTAATAATTAATTAATTAATCAATTAAACATTCATTAATTTTCATGTTTTGTTTTACAATCTCCGATGCTTCTAGGGTTCATTTACAGCACGTGGGTCAAATACAGGACAGGAAAGTTGTAAAACAATGGTCTAGTACAATCTTGTGTTTGGTGAATGCATGTAATAAGATATTAGACCAAATTAAATAAGATACCAATTACGTACAGAGACATTGAATTTTTAAATTTTATAATTATATACAGGATGGAAAAGAGCGAGGGAGAGAATTACAAGACGAGGAATCATACTTGTTTATCTTAAAATTGGTATAGTTAAATTTACAGGGAGTCAAGAACACGCATTATGATTCGACATTGTTTTAGATTCGATTTACTAGCAGTTTGCTTAGTATATATTATGTGATGAAAACAAGTAAGATACATAATAAACTAGTGAGATAAGATCAAGAAACAAATCTAGGGTATTCGGTGCAACCGCGAGCACGCCCAAGACCTGAGCCTCCGGCTCGAGATCAACCACTTCTAATAATTTAAGCAAATTCAAGGTAGAATAAAGAAAAATGCATGCTTGGAGCCCAAGAAAATAGTATATGACCAATATCTTTGTTTTCGAGATAATAGAGTCTGAATCTCCCTTTACAAAAGAGGAGGATTGACTATTTATAGGTTACACAATTAAAGTCTAAACCAATAGGGAAATGTCATGAGAGCTCTAAAGTACTACACCCTGTGTCCTTGCGTCACGCGTCCAATCTGTTTGGAAGGTGTCAGCCAATATCTTTGTCTGGCCCATATTCATACGAGTTGGTCCACGCACCTGAGCACTTTGACGCTCTTATCTTTTGCTTGTCTTTTTACACCACCTCACCGAGGGCGACGATTCCCAAATCCTTATCTTGACTCTTATCTTGACTCGAGACGACATTCCTTCCTTTGTCGTCCTACAAAATGCCTTCCGAGATCCTTCGTCCTTGTCATTTTGGCACGTTGCTCCTAACCTACAGACAATGCCACGTATCAGCTATCCAAATTTACACCATACAAAACACTCACGAACAGAATAAAAATTTATATAATCAACCAACTAAGCTAATAAAATTTCCTTTGACCACTTTTGTTAAGTTATATACTAAAATTTTCTAATTTTTGGATGAAAAAAATGGATAATTAATGGCAGAGAAAGAAAAAAGGGAGATCACTTGGATTTTCTCTTTGTAGTCATGAGTTGCAACTTTTAAGATAAGCTCTCTCATAAGTCATAACACCATTTTCCAGAATATGTTAGTATTTGTAATTTACTTTGAAAAATTTGGTTTAGTCCCCCTCTAATGTAACATGTACTTTCTGATTATATATAATCCACACACAAGGTTCCAGCCCAGGATAGGAACTTGAGTGTTTATTTAAAACAAGAAGATAAGATTCCTTTAGCATACTTCACATGTGATAATATAGAAATTCGATCATTAGCTTGAATATAATTACGCACCTATAAGTAGAGGATGATATGTATATACTAATAAACTATTCAAAAAAAACTTACTTTCAATTATGAAAGTCACATAATTTTGTTGATCACGCTATTTCAACATCTATCGGTACAAAAAGTAAGCAAAGAAATAATTGTATAACATGTGAAATCTCATATTATTTGTTGGAGTTAAGTGACGGTATGAATTGAAAAATGGAGGGAAATAAATTGGAGGGAAGAGTATTTTTGAAATTTCCTACAAAAGGAACTTTGTCCCACATGGTAGGNGGGAGAAGGGAAATGTGAATGCTTATATTGAGAAGCATATCTTCTAGCTATTAAAGAGTTGAGAAGAAGGTCTCCCCTCGCGCCATCATCGTTGCTCGGCTTGGCTTCAGCTTCGAATTTGGATTTAGATTTGGACAAATGATCTGATTGATTGATAATATTTTTGGACCAAATTTATTTAAATCCAAATTAACTATTTTGCGCAACTGAAAGTGTCTGCCTTGGATCGGCGAACAGGGTGTCTTCACCTACGAAACACCGATGTTAGCGAAGGGATTTCTTGAGGGATTCTGTGACAAATCGTCATTGCACCGGCGGGCCGCGAAACATTATCGGTGAAATGTTGGCGCCAACGCAAGTCAGTACGAAATATTTCTTTCCCAAACGGTAATAATTCCAAAAAGGCACCTTTTGAATAGGTGTTTTCACATTTGTTAACTTCAGTTCTTTGGCTATAAATAAAGGTCTTCTGCCTTCATTTTTGAAGTATTTTTTTCAAGACTTTGGCTAGAAAAATTTACAAAATCATTCTGCATATTTTGAAAAACTAAAATCGAGTCTATTGTTTGATTCGTTATCGTTCTTCGAGTTTGATAAAGTTATTGGTGTTTGAGGTACTGCTACACCATTAACAAGTTAATCCGTTTTATCCTGGGAGAAGTTATCCAAAACCTCGAGTACAATGAAGGGATTAAGGAAATTAAATTCCTTAAGGACACATAGTGAATTCTGTGGAATTGGATGTTATTTTTTTTTCTTGTTTTACATATTTGAACACAGGTCTCTAATAAGCTTAAGGAATTTAATTTGGTTAATATTTTATGTGTTCATCTATTTTCTGATTTTGGAGACTAAAACCTTTCTGGTTTTCTACTCGACTATTGGAGATTAAAATCTTCGAATTTTCTACTCCCGTTGAGATTAAAATCCTTGTGATTTTCTACTCACTGTGATTGCTAGTTTGAAGATTTAAAAACTTCGCCAAGTAAATATGATTGTTGAGAATTCGATTTGAAGATATAGAAACTTCACCGATTACTCAGTTTAGTTCTGTCAAAAGTTTTTGGATTTGAAGAAATAGAATCTTCATCGATTGCTAACTTTTGTTGTTATTGTTCAAAAGATATGACAGGAACAACTGACCCCATGCTTGCCTCTACAAGCAATGGAACTTCCTCCACCCGTGTTGCGCAAGCACCGGCTCCGGCAGAAAATTCAGAAAAATTTTCTGGCATTGACTTCAAACGCTGGCAGCAGAAGATGTTCTTCTATCTGACCACATTGTGTCTGCAGAAGTTCATTAAGGGGGATAAACCGGTTCTGTCGGAATCAACTCCCGAAAATGAACAGTTCTTGGTGATTGAGGCCTGGAAGCACTCAGATATTTTGTGCAAGAACTATATCCTAAGAGGATTGGAGGACGATATGTATAAAGTATACAACAATATGGATACTTCTAAAGAACTCTGGGTTGCGCTAGAGAAAAGTACAAAATCGAAGATGTCGGTTTAAAGAAATTTGTTGCAGCCAAGTTTTTGGACGACAAAATGATATACAGCAAGCCTGTTATCACATAATTCCAAGAGTTGCAAGTGATAATTCACGATCTCCTTGTTGAAGGTATAATTCATACTAATGCTTTTGTAAAAAGTATTAATTACGGTGCTAATAATGAGTTGTTCGTTGAAGGTTTGGTCATCAATGAAGCTTTTCAAGTTGCAGTCATGATTGAAAAGCTACCTCCTTCATAGAGGGACTTTAAGAATTATTTGAAGCACAAGTACAAGGAGATGAAGCTTGAAGATCTTATCATTCGATTAAGAATTGAAGAAGATAACAAAGTTGTTGAAAGAAAGGTAAGGGGAAACTCAACAATTATGGGACAAATATTATTGAGACCACTCCATATAATCCCAAAAAGAGGAAGAAACCTTCTGAACCAAATAATTTTCCTAGCAAGAGGAAATTCAAAAGAAACTATCACAATTGTGGAAAGATTGGACACAAGGCTGTTGAATGTCGTGCTCCAAAGAAAGGAAAGCAAAAGTGACAAGCTAACATGGTTGAAAAAATCATGGAGATTGATGACTTGTGCGCTATGGTGTCTGAATGCAACCTAGTGGGAAGCCCCACAGATTGGTGGCTTGACTCTAGAGCCACTCGACATGTTTGTGCTGCCAGAGAAGCATTTACTTCCTATGCCCCCGTTGGACCCAATGAGACCATGTATATGGGAAACTCTTCAATATCCAAGATTGAAGGCTATGGAAAATATTTTTTAAAATGACATCCGACAAGGTGGTGACTCTCAATAATGTCTGTCATGTTCCAGAAATGAGGAAGAACTTAGTTTCGGCAGGTCTTTTCATCAAGAACGGATTCAAGTGCTCTCTTGTTTCAAATCATACTGTAATAAGTAAGAATGATGTGTATATAGAAAAAGGTTACCTGACTGAGGGAATTTTCAAATTGAATGTAATTGTTGTTGAAAGCAATAAAATTACTGCTTCTTCTTACTTGATTGAGTCAAATGATTTATGGCATTTCCGTTTGGGATATTTCAATTATAAAACCTTGCGTAAAATGATCAATTTGAAATTATTGCCAAAGTTTGAATGCAATCAATCTAAATGTCAAATGTGTGTCAAATCTAAGTATGTTAAACATCCTTATGAGTCAATTGAAAGGAATTCAAGTCCCTTAGACTTAATTCACACATACATTTATGACATGAAGTCAATCCCATCTCGCGGTGGAAAGAAGTATTTCATAACTTTTATTAACGATAGTACGCGGTACTGCTATGTTTACTTACTCAAAATTAAAGACGAATCAATTGAAGCATTCAAGCAATATAAAAGTGAAGTTGAAACACAACTTAACAGAAAGATCAAAACATTAAGGAGTGATAGGGGCGACGAATATGAATCTCCTTTTGAAAAAATATGTTTGGAATATGGCATTATTCATCAAACAACTGCCCTTTACTCACCACAATCTAATAAAATTGCATAAAGGAAAAACAAAACATTAAAAGAGATGATGAATTCTCTGTTGATAAGTTCTGGTTTACCCCAGAACTTGTGGGTGAAAGCTATACTTTCGGCTAGCAGAATACTCAATCAAGTGCCCCATTGCAAAACACAATTCATTCCATACGAAAAATGGAAAGTAAGAAAGCTTAACCTTGAATACATGAAAGTATGAGGGTGTTTTACTAAGGAACAAGTTCCTAAACCCAAAAGGGTTAAGATAGGACCTAAAACCATTGATTGTGTTTTCATAGAATATGCTACAAATAGTAAAGCATATCGATCTCTAGTTCATAAATCAGAAAATCCTGAAATTTATGTTAATAAGGTAATGAATCAGACGATGCTGAATTCTTTGAAAATATATATCCATATAAACAAAATTGTGAGTCGTCTAGCGAAAGATCTAAACGACCTCAGGAAGAGACAAAGGAAAGTGTTCCTAATGAGGAGAATCCAAGACGTAGCAAACGTCAAAGGACTTCTACTTCCTTTGGACCAGATTTTCTAACATTTTTGTTGGAAAATGAGCCTTGAACTTCTCAAGAAGCTATGACTTCTTCGGAGGCTCAATATTGGAAAGAGGTAGTCTATAGTAAAATTGAATCCATAATGAATAACCATACATGGAAATTGGTTGACCTTCCTCCAGGGAACAAACCATTAGGTTGTAAATAGATTTTCAAAAGGAAAGTTAAAGATGATGGCACTATTGACAAATACAAAGCAAGGCTTGTACTCAAAGGGTTTAGACAAAAAGAAGGTCTTGATTACTTTGATATGTACCGACCTGTAATCAGAATTACATCTATTCAGGTGTTAATAGCGTTAGCCGCCGTATACGATCTTGAAATCCATCAAATGAATGTGAAAACAACCTTCTTAAATGGAGATTTAGAGGAAGAAATTTACATGGAACAACCTGAAGGGTTTGTAGTTCCTGGAAATAAAAAGAAGGTGTTCCAACTTGTAAAGTACTTGTACAGACTAAAACAAGCGCCCAAACAATGGCATGTAAAATTTGACCAGACTATGTTGTCCAATGGTTTCAAGATTAATGAGTGTGATAAATGTGTTTACATTAAGAACACTCAAAATCAAGTCGTCGTTGTTTTCCTATATGTGGATGACATGTTGATAATGAATAATGACATTGCTAACATAAATGCTATCAAGCGTATGCTTGCTAGTAAATTTGAGATGAAAGATCTAGGAGTTGCTGACTTGATATTAGGAATTAAGATCCACAAAACTCTTGAAGATCTAGCATTGTCTTAGTCTCATTATATCCAAACAATACTTGAAAAATTTAAGTATTTGGATTTCAAAATTGCTAAGACACCAATTGATGTGAATCTTACTCTTTCAATGAACAAAGATGAAAGTAAGTCCCAATTGGACTATACAAGAGTATTGAAAAGTCTGATGTACTTCATGAACTGTACATGACCAGATATAGCTTGTGCGATAAGTAAACTTAGTCGATACACAAGTAATCTCAATCAAAGTCATTGGATGGCTATGAAACGAGTTTTGGGGTAATTAAAACATAAACAAAACTTTACTTTGCATTACAACAAGTATCCAACGGTTGTTGAAGGATATTGTGATGCAAATTAGATAACTGGATCAACAGAAACAAAATCCACAAGCGGGTATGTGTTTACCATTGGTGCAGGAGCAATGTCTTAGAAGTCATCCGAACAAACATGTATTGCTCGCTCTACAATGGAGTCTGAATTCATAACTTTAGACAAGGCTGGTGAAGAAGTTGAATGGCTTAGGAATTTCCTAGAGGACATTCCATTTTGGCCCAAACCGTTGGCACCAATATATATACATAGCGATAGCCAAGCGACAATCAGAAAGGCTGGAAGTATAATATGTAACGAAAAGTCTCGTCATATATGATGGAGACATAACACCGTTAGATAACTACTCTCTAGTGTAATTATCACAATTGACTATGTAAAGTCAAGTGATAATGTGTCGGATCCACTTATAAAAAGCCTAATAGAGAGGCGGTTGAAAGATCATCGAATGCCCAATTGTAATCTGAATAGTGAAGCTCCCAGGATCCTTGAGATTTGTCGGCAATCTATTCTGTATGCGGAAGGTGCACTCCTCAGTAAGCACCACTATAGCGTACTCCGTCAATCTGCTTTTTTTTCTATAATGTCCTTGATGTACTTGGCATATTTCGGCACTCCCTGCAAAACATCAACTAAAGGCAAATTAATATGTACCTGTTTCAACACTTCCATGAATTT